>CAUYQG010223925.1:0-21524 GCA_963574415.1 Tarsius wallacei | reverse complement strand
TCCCAGATCAATCTAATTCTATCTCCTGATTTCTAAGTCAGGGAAACAAAGAGGTTTAATGTTTTATGCAGCGGATGAATGGTTAATCTGTTGCACTGGTTGTTTTTGCTTTTGAGTAGCCACTAGGCAGTCCCAGGAAAATACGTTTCTCCTCAGGATCTGCTTCTTTACCTCCTGCTCCTTGGGTTTCCTTTTGGAGGCTCGTTCAGACTCTACCACCACATCCAGGCAGGCCCCATACGCTCTGACTTTTCTCCAAATCCACCTCACTTTATTTGAGTCTTATTTACCCTTGCTTCCCCAGAGTCTAGTAAAATAAATGTTTTCTGGGTAGATGAGATTTTTTAAAAAATTTGGTTTGTCCATCGACATAAACAAATATATGGAAAAGTGTAACAACTCTACTTCTAGGAATTTATCTTAAGGAAATATATATAGTTTGCTATTAAGATGAATATATATATATATATATGTATGTATAAATAACAAATCTTAACTAAATATCCAACAACAGAAGACTAGTTAAATAAAGTATTGTGCAGCCATACTTTAGAACACAAGTTAAGTATCTCTTATCCAAAATGCTTGGGACCAGAAGTGTTTCAGACTTCAGATGATTTTTGTTGTTGTTGTTTTGTTTTCTGAATTTTTGAATATTTGCATTAGATACTTTACAGTTTAGCAACCTTAACCCCAAATCTAAAATGCTTCAATAAGAATTTCCTTCAAGTGTCATGCTGGCACTCAAAGTTTCTGATTTTGGAGCATTTTGAATTTTCAGATTAAGGATACTCAACTTACAGTAAGTAGGTATTAAAAATAATGTGCAAAAATAATATGATATGGTATCTAATAACTTAAATAAACTTAAGACCACCTTGTTAAGGGAGAGGAAAAGGTTTAGTATATAAATGGATTTATACACACACACACACACACGTACACACACACGCATATATACAGGCCTGTGTTTGCACACATATTTATATGTGTGTCTGAAAGGTGGTTTCAATATTTATCTCTGGGTGGTGATGTTAACATTGATCCTTAAGTTTTTCCTTTGGTTATTTTGTATTTTATACATTTTCTAACAAGGTATAAGTACTTTTTCTATACTTAATAAGTACATAATGCCATTTTAAAGTAGAACGTATACGTAAGATAGTGTGCAGAAAAGACTGACTGCTATCCTTGGAAAGGCCAGCTTGCAAGGTTGGCCCCTAGCTGGTGTCCTGGAACTTGCATTGCAGGAGGATTTCCACCACTCCCTAACTCTAAGAGTGGCTTACTGGGCCTAAACTGTTTGTACCAACAATGTCGTTTATGCCGAACGCCTGCTTTTCTTCTGAGAGTCTGCGATTTCAGTATGTGTGAGGCAGAGGGTGCCTATGTGACCAGCCTCTCAATAAAAACTCTTAGCATAAGTCTCTAACGAGACTGGCAGACACTTCCCACGTGTCATCACAACTTGTTGCTGGAAGAAGCTGAGTACGGTCTTTGCGATTTACCAGGAGGAGACTCTTGGAAGTTTGTGCCCAGTTTCTCCCAGACTTAGCCCCATGCTTCTTTCCCTTTGCTGATTTTGCTTTGTATCATTCACTGTAATGAACCTGAGCTATAAGAATATGACTATATTCTGAATCTTTAAGTCTGCCTAGTGATTTGGGGGAACTCCTGACATACAGTATCTTATTTTTAAAGAGATGACATATAAAACCTGAAAAATAATGGGCAACAGTTTAATGCCAATTCTCTTTGATAACTTGGGTATTTTATTTTTTATGTTTTATTTTTTTTGAGTTGCAGTCTCACTCTGTCACCCAGGCTGGAGTGCCATGCACACTCACAGCCACCCCAGTGTCAGCCTGCTGGGCTCTGGCTCAGCCTTCCAAGAAGTGGGAACTACAGGAGTGCTCACATACCCAGCTAATTTTAGATTTATTGTAGAGATGAGGTCTTGCCAAGCTGCCCAGGCTGGTCTCAAATCTGCGGGCTCAGGCAACCCACTCGCCTTGGCCTCCCAATGTGCTGGAGTTCACAAGCTGAGCCACCAAGCTCGGCCAACTTGGGTATTTTAAAGGATCAGTCTAACAGCTAACCTTAAAATATTCAGATTCTATCTTATACAAATGCAGATTATTTTTAAAAAGTCACTTACAGCAGGATGAAAAACATTGATGGCTTGAACAGAAGCCTTCCCCTTTTGCTTATACCCAAACACTAAGTCAATCCACTGACAGATGTTCTGAGACACATAGTCAGACTCTAGAGCCTGCCGATGGATGAGGATAAAAAGACGAGGATCATTACGTGCCCAAGGGGGGAGGTTGACATGATTAACTCGTTCACCATTCTGACGCACACCAAAATCAAAACCTAAAAGAGAAGATTAATATGAATGTTTAACTCCCAAAAGCATGCTTCACTCAACCCACAGAGCAGGTCTTAAGAGTTCACAGAAATGGCTAACCCCAGAAAAACAAACAGCAAGAAGGATTTACCTTTTAAAAAAGAAACACCACTGCTCATCTACTTACTTACTTACCTACTAATAGGGCTATATGAATTAATAATAGCCTAATTAAATTTCAAATTTTTCAGCTTTATCCTCCAATGCTTCGTAACATATTTAAGAAAAAGCAGAAAACTGCTGCCTATTCATTCCAATACTCCTATTCAAATCTTCAAGTGCAACAAGTGTTTACATATCTATTCAACTGTAAACTTGATTGAAATCAAACTAAGGCTTTGTATAAGCATTTCTGGATTAATGGTGTTAATATTTTAATAAGTTTAAGATTTTTTTATTTAGTTAATATTAGTATTCTATAGTTTAAACACCCAACTAATACAAAGGATAAACATTCCTAGAATGAACTGTCAGTCTATTAATTTTATGACAAGTCTATAGGTCTGTTCTAACTTCCTTTCTACTAAGCATTCCTACAGAAAACAACAACATTATCCCAACACATGGAATAAGAGAGTTCTTCTGTCCTATAAATGAGCTAAATATCTAACTGTCCCATTAGTCTGCTAGTAAAAACAAAAATTTCAGAAGTGTTTATTTTTTAAAATTGTCCTAAAGGAAATCTTACCTTTGAATAGAAATGGCCTTTTGTGCTACATCTTATGGTATGGTGAACACCATAACAGAATAAAAATTTTAAAGGATGTTTTAAAAGCTGATTAAGTTCCATATAAAATTAAATTGCTGTCTATTTTTTTGATCTTGCAAAAAAAAAAAAGTTAGAAGGATCTTTACCCAAATACTTCCCTTCAGAAGTATTTTGTATGATGTGGAATACAGAGCAAGGGCTTATTAAAATTCACATGGGACAGCAGTGGGGGCATCCCAAAGAGCTCCGCAGTCATCACGCAGAGCAGCTGCAGGGTTGATTTAGGATGGACTGGCTGAGCACCCGCAGAGTTCCGTTTGTGCAGCTTTAGGCGAGGCAGTAGCAGGAGCTTGTTTAACAACAGTGAATGAAGCATCTGGGGCTGGGCTGGGGGAAAGCTGGGCAGCAGGGGTCTCTACAAACTCAATCATTCCCAGCTTGTGGGTGTTCTGAGGGCACATCACAGGAGTAGACTCGCCCCACAAGGCCTACAGGAATGCTGACAGGAAATGACACAATAAACACGGTAGAAAATTCTATTTTCCAAAAAATGGCTGCAGCAACATTTCCTGTTTTGCATGCTTTCTACTCTTCATGACATGACAAAGTCTATCTTCCTTTTGAATCTGAGAAGGCACTTGGGACTGCCTCAACCGAGAGAATGCAGTGGGAGTGATGCTGCGTGATGACCAAGGCTAGGCTGGAAAAGGTCAGCAGCTTCTGCTCATCCTGGGACACTTGTCTTTGAACCCTGAGTGCCGAGCAGGATATCCAGGGCTGCCAAGCTCTGAGGAAGCCCAAATTAGCGCACATGGAGAGACCACATGGAAAAGCACTGACACTACATACAGAGAAAGAGGTCTGCCAGCTACCTGCTTCTCCAAACCCTGCCTGTTCCAGCTCCAGCCCATCTGAATGCAAGCACATGCGAGACCATGAGCCAAAATCACCTGGCTGAGCTGTTCCTGAATTTCTGACCTACAAAAACTGACAGACAATAAATTTACTGTCATTTTAAGCTACCAAGTGTTGGGATTATTTGTTATACAGTCATAAGTAGCTAGAACATGCATACAAGAAACCATCAGAGAATACAAACAGTAGATTTAAATATGTGTCCCAAATTGAAAGTGACAAGGCAAGTACCCCAATTGCAGGTGCTGATATTTGACTGAGGCATTTCTCACTTGGGAAACACTATGAACCATGTTCCAGAGTCACTAGCAGTATGAACTTCTTAACAATTCTCCAAACAACCTGAGAGAGGCCAGTTAGTACACAACAAAATTCTGAAGTAAATTTGCCCAACACTAACTTTCCTAAAGATGTAATTCTCCATTTCACACATGCCTAAGGGTCACGTAAAAACATAGAATTAAGTAATGCAAGACAATAACCCAAAGACACCCCCTTATAGAGTTAGCTGATCTTCTGTTTAAGAATAAGTAAGGTTGGCCAAGATTGTTGGTCATTGGCACCACAGAAAATTTGATTTTATTCTCCAGTATTCCTTTCAGTTATTAAATAATTCTGGTGTTTAATTTTTATTTCTGTCATTCCTCATAAAATAACTGAGATTCAATTATGTCATACCTCTTTTTTTCTTTAAACAATGAGCATACTATCATTTCCTTATTTAAAAAAAGGCAGTTTCTATAATAAAATTAAAATACACGTTTACAAATAATTTGACTAGTTAAAAGTTACAGTCTTCCAAATATATCTAGTCCTATAAAATACTTAAATTCCTCAAGCTCATTTGAAAATAAAAGTACATATACTTGATAAATAAATTTATCTTTTTGGGGGACACAAATTTTAGGACTTACAAAAGCTATTTCTATTTTTGGAAAATTATAAAAATAACCACAAACCCTCAGAAATATCAATTAGAAATAATTTACTGCTATACCTTCACGGTTGACTAAGAACTCTGGAAGATAGAAAAACTCTGGGATAAGTTCTTTCACATCAGTCATCGATTCAAAAGATGAGAGGCGCCAAGTTGTATTTGTGGAATGAAAAGTTCTGTCTGGAATGTCAAAACTTTGATCTATAAAGAAATATAAACAATATAATTAAGGCACAAAGACCTAATTCCATTTAAGGTCTGTCATAATTAATTTACTTTTGCTACTTCAAAAAGATTAAAATAACATTCATGTTGCTTGCTCATAGTTTAAAAGAGGTCATTCATGTTTTTGAAAATATTTCTATAATTTGAGCTAATATTTAATTATTTTCATCTGTATTATGCTGTCATAATACATATAACCAGATGAATTTACATCATTTATTTGTTTGAGTTTAACTAGAATGCAAGTTTTACAAAAGCAGGGATCTGGGGTACCACCCTCACCTATCACATAACAGGTACGCAATAATGATGTATTTATTGAATCAATGAATATTGAAGAAGGAAAAGTAAAGTTCAAGTAGGTACATAGCTTTTTCCCCATCGGGAAGCAAAATTATTCCTTTACCTCTAACTGTTAAGACTGTTTTTCTCCTTTTTTTCTTTTTTTTAAGGTGTGTGTGTGTGTGGTGGGGCGGGTGGGTGGGGGGAGATTCACTGCTTTTCAGGTGTCCTAACTGTGAACTAAAGAACTGAGTAAAATTTCCTGTGGATGAAAATAAAATTAAGCATAGTCATCCATTAGTTAATTTTTTTCTGATAGAGACCACTGGTAATCATGAAATTGAGTTTGGACCCTATCTCTTTTCTTTAAAAAATTATCAGACTTTCTAGCCATAGGGAAGGCCTAGAATATTATGAGATCCAAAAACTGGCCCCTGAAAATATCATCAGTGTACATGTTTCTTAGGAACCATGTTGTATCCTCTAAAATTCCTCTGAACTTGCTTAAATGTGAACACATCTTTTCATTTGGAGACTGTCACAAACTAATCTCAACATCAAGCAAAGCATAATTCAAAAGTGTATTCTAAGTTTCTTCTCCAAGCCTTAGTTGCAACATTTTCTATTACTTTTATTACTTTCTCATCTATTCTGTTAAGTCAGTTAGCACTGGCTGGCCACTAAATAAAATCTGGGAAGAATAAAGTTTATAAATATTTATTTTTTTCTCAGAAAGTAAGAGGGCCATTTAGAAAAATACCTACTGGGCCGGGCTCAGTGGTTCAGCCTACAATCCCAGCACTTTGGGAAGCCAAGGTGAGTGGATTGCCTGAGCACGCAGGTTTGAGACCAGCCCAGGCAACTTGGTGAGACCTCGTCTCTAAATAAATCAAAAATTAGCTGGGCATGGTAGGGCGTGCCTGTAGTTCTGGCTACTTGGAAGGTTGAGGATCGCCAGAGCCCAGCAGGTCGACGCTGGGGTGGCAGTGAGCATGCCATTGCACTCCAGCCTGGGCGATGGAGTGAGACTCTAACTCAAATAAATAAATAAATAAAGCCTACTAATTCACTTAGGAGAAAATGTTATCTATCTAAATGGAATTCAGAAAAATGAAGGCAATTTTGTAAGCCTATGGTAGGGTCATGGTAGTTAGAGCTGAGACTAAAGAACAAGATAAGCACACTGTGGATTCTGTTCATATTTTAAGATTCTCTGTTGCATCCTAAATTTTATTAAAAAGTACTATTACAAATTTCTATTACTGTTATCTAGAACATGCATACACTAAACCAGTAATTCTCAGCCAGTAGCACATTTGCCCTCCATGGTCTATTTGGCAATGTCTGGAGATATTTGTGACTCTCAAACTGGAAGGGGGTCTGGTGGTACCACTGGCACTAGTATGGAGAGGCCAAGGATGCTGCTAAATGTCCTACAATGCATAGGGTAACCCTCATGACAAAAAAATTATATAGCTCAAAATAACTATAGCACCTAGGGTGAGAATCCCTGTATTAAACCAAAGTCAAGAAATAAATTCAAAAGCCAACATAAATCATTTTAAACTAATGAAATAAAAGTGAATGTGGATTGATATAGTCTCAGGGTCTTAAAAAAATCTATTCATAAATACCCAATGAAAAAATGTAATATTTATTACATATGAATATATTCATAATCGTAATATGAATAGAAATATTGACAAATTTTAGTTGATTGGTAGTTTCATATTAATGGATTCTTGGGCTACATTTAAAGATATGTAGTCTTGGAGGGAGGGAGGTAACAGTTCTGTTAAACACTGCAGTGGCCCAAAACACATCTGAAATATTCTTTTTTATTTTGATTGCCATTTTTTTAGTAAGGGCATTCACAAATCAGAACATGTCCAGAAAGATCTTCAGAATAGTGACAGGCTTGGAAAACACAGCAAACAAGGATGGCTTAAATATTAGTTTTTTAAATTTTTTATTAAGTACTGTTTAATTTTTTTTTTTTTTTTTTTTTTGGTATTCTCTGCAGTAGCTGGGACAGACTACGCATAGAGAAAGCCCTCAGTCTGATGTCAAATTAATCAAGGATAATTAACCAGGGGAAAAACAAGACTGAAAGAGAGAGGGGACAGGGCAACCATATTCAAATATTTGAACAGCTGTTGTGTAGATCGTGTGTTCTGTGTACTTACAGAGGGATAAATACAGAAAAGCCCTTTTATAGACCAAGTAGAGAGAATATAAAATTCATTCCTCCAAGAGGTCACATATGAGTAAAAAAACATAAAGAAGTTCAAGAAGGGTTGAGTAAAATGAGTGAATAATGATTCTACAAGACTGGATGCCGTGAGAAACCACTATAGAACTAATACCACAATTCTCACTGGAAATTGACAGGTGAATGTGTTCCTATATGCACACAAATTAGCAACTTCACTCCTACCTAAGTCATCTTCAGGCCTGCAGGCTGCTGCTTAAATCACTGAGTAGAAGATTGTTAACTAGAAAGTTACTATGGTGAAGGCACCAGTGTGAGTCTCTTATTAGGTTATTCTAATCAACTATAAACTACAGTAACGTATTCCCCTATAATAAACTACAAATAATGTACACAGGCTCTAAAAAGGTAGCTTATGTGGTGTGAAATAATTTTTAGGTGGAATATCGTTAAAGAGTGAATTGCATGCATGGGTACATTTTATGGCATGTGAATTACATCTCAATTTTAAAAAGCAAATTGCATTTTTATAAACTTAGACATGTTTAATTTGAAGCTAAAATTTGAGACATTAGCAAGATGATTTGGCTTACTACAGCTTTTTTGAGAAGAATTCTGGTGAAGGAATAAATAGAATTATTTTTCCTGTGGTTTGATCAGTCTCAATGGTTCTAAAGAAGCCAGACTGGTTTTTTGTCTCTGATGACCCAACATGACTTCCAGGCAGTTATAAAAAAAGAAAAACTCCTTACCTTGATAGGCTAAAAACATTTTCGTGAAAGGGGGCATCCTGACCAGGAAGTGAAGCACAGTGCCACTGTTAGAATAGTGGGAGCCATAATGATAGGGCTGCACGGGAGGCATGGGGTCATCTTCTCTGGCTCCTTTGCGATACTCTTCCTCCAGGTACTGAAGGAGACAGTGAAACCGAGAGAACTCATGACTGTGGGCTCCAGCGGCACGGGAGAAGCACTGAATGGTTTTCTTTCCCATCCTTCTCTGTTCCCTTTGATGCCGTCCCCCATGGCGGGCCCTCCCACTTGTGCCCAGGACCTCAGACTCCATGAGTGTCTGTGAACCTTCTCCCCGATGCCTCACTGAGGCCTGAACACTTGACAAACATCTCAGTTTTGCACTTTTACTTTCCCATTTCCTTGCAGAAAACCTACCTGTTCTGCACCCTAACTCCAGCACTCCCTCTCCCAACGAATGACTCATAATGGCTAAGCCGATCAAACACTCAAAACATAGAGCTGCTTCTATCGCTAGGAATGTCTGCATTTTAAAAGAGTTTCAAGTATTGCTATGTTGTTTAGAGAAATGCTCTTTAAAGAAGTGGAAACACAATAGAAATGTAAAAACTGTACCACATTATTAATATAACGTTTTCTGGCTGTTTTGCAGCGTAGCTACACAGAGATAAAAAAGAATATGGTGATTTTTTTGCTACTCCTATCTTTCCCATCATAAAATAGGAAGCTCAACCAAACATTCAATATCTGTCACTATTCTCATCTCCCGTAGCTTCTGTCTGGCTCTGATAACAAAGTCAGGTGCAGTGAATTTTCAAGAGTCACTTCTTGATCCCCAGCAATGCCCCATTTTCAACTGCAGAAGAATCAAGTAGTGACAATCGTAAGATGCTTAGAGGGATGTTTCAGGTAATGAGACATAAAATAACGTGAATATGAGAAAACTGCTTCAGCTGCTCCTGCTTTGATACTGTTGTGAAGAATGCAATGTGTAGCTATTGAGTTTTTTGGAATTTCCAGTGAAATTCCATTAATATTAATTTCACAGAAGCAGGTAATTCATTTCTATTTTAAAATTTAAAAATCTGATACATTTCTGTTTAATAAACCAATACATAACTTCCTGGATATGACTAATGATGATGGTACATTATAAATATATTAATATTGCTATACAAATAACATTAGGGGATATGAATAGCAGTCCCCTGGAAATCTCTGTAATTTTTATAAGGACTATAATTTTACATATTTAAATAAGCAATGAATTATTAGCTTTCAATTTATGCAAAAATAAATGTATTCCTTTTCTGGGCAGAGTGTTTTCAGAGAATTGAGACAGAAGATAATATTTAATTTCACATAATGATTTCTAGTTTTCTGTCAAAGTACAAGAAGACAAAAAAAACAATTCTATAAATTTAAAATTAGGTAAAACACAAGTCTATAAAACCAAACGACATTTTTCATTTATCAAAGCATGAGTAGAAATTTAGGCTACCTTGTATGTGTCCACATAACGATCTTCTTTTTCTTTATACTGCACAGCTATAGGCTTAGAGAGATTTCTACAAAGGGAAGGACAATTTTAAAAATGAAATATTTTGACACTGTCAAGATTAAGTTGCCTACATGTCTGAATCAACAAAAGTGGTCTGCTTACTAACAGTTACCATTAGAAATTATAATTCCAGAAACTATTAAGATAGAATTTTTCCTGCAGACCCATAGCAGTATCAGGAATTCCTGACTTAAAAGTAACCCAGACAAGAAGAGGTGCTCTAGAACTGTAACTGATACTGCCCTGGCAGTTGAAAGTTGTCCCCATTTTTTTAGACCCTACATCTAGTCAGGCAGTGCAGAGTGAAGGACATTTTAGACAGAAATATGGTCACGGGGAGATGCTATGTAATAATTAGCCTAGTTAGTGAAGACTGCAGAAACATGCTTAAAATGACCAAGCTGAGATCTAGAGTGTGAGAGCTGAAATAAATATTTAGCTACCTAGTTAACACATGCTGAGTGATCCACTGTGTGTAGTATAGAGTATGTGTACATATATGCAAATATGCCGGTGCTGGTGTTCACACTGTATGAACACCACACAACAACACTTCTTGAGGCAAGAGAATGAATCCTCATCCCTCCAGGAATGAATCCTCACTCTTACAAACTACAGACTCAAGTGCCATCCCTGTGCAGCACGTGAAAGAGAAGAGAAAAAGCTCTGATGAGGAAGGGCAGGCTCCTCTGGTTAAGCAGCCATCTGGTCCGGCACAGGGATGGGACCACCTGGATTGCAACATGTGGCACCATAACTACACCAGAGCAAGATTTGCCCAAACTTTAGCAAGTCAAATTAGGTCTGCTTAGTCGTATGTTGATATACGTATACAAGCGTGCGTGCGTGCGTGCGTGTGTGTGTGTGTGTGTGTATTTCTTTTTAAAAGATGGATTCTTGCTATATTGTCCGGGTTAGCCTTCAACTCCTGAGCTCAAGTGATCCTCCTGCCTCAGCCTCCAAAGTAGCTGGGACTACAGGCAAGCACCACTGTGCCTGGCTTGTTTTTCCTTTTTTTTTTTGTTTTTACTTGCTTTTAAAACTCAGATGTATGCTTGCTTTCCCGCCCAAGTTTTTCCTTTGATAAATTATTATTTCCTAGGAATGTTGAAATTAGTAATATTAAACAAATTAATTTTGTTTTTTAGACTTTTCTAATCACAAAAACTTAAAAAGTACAGTTTCATATAGTTAGAAGATTTAAATTTAATGTTTGATAGAGTAGGGTGACTACAGTTTAACAAAAATGTATCATACTTGGGCAATGGGCCCTTGTATACCCTGACTCCATCACTACACATTATATACATGTAACAAAATTTCTCACATATCCCATAAATTTATACAAATAAAAAAGTAAAGTTGTATAGAGTAGATACAAATCAACTTCTCAAAATAGTAAAAAATCATGTTTAAGATCCCTACTTGCAATTTTTTATAAATATTATAAATATATATATTTTTAACACAAGTTATATTAATGGTTGTGGTTGAAAAATCAGAAATTTCAGTTGAGCAAACAGAACAGACCAAAAATCAGTCACACTACTATTACCCCAGGTAAAATGCTTTGGTATACACCTGTCCAAATGTTTTTCTGCTTATTTGTCCAAGTATATTTGCTTTTTAAATAAAAAGAGCATTGTTCCATGCCTGAGAGTTTTACAGTATTGTTTTAATGGCTGTATTTATAGCAATTTACTAAAATCTACTGTTGGGCATTTAGGTTGTTTCTAAATTTTGGCTACTTTGAAAAATGGTGTGAGGACTATGCTTATGGCTACATCTTTGCATGCAGTGCCAGGCGTCCTTATAAGTAATGAACCAGACAAACATAGCTCCTGTCCTCCAGACACCTACTCCTAGTGGGATCCTTTTTGGTAGAGCACACATCCTTACGTATTTTGCAAGAAAGAATTCCTAGAAGCTAAATTGCTAAAACAGGATATGTATATTTTAAGAGTTCTGTGGATATATATTGTCAAATTTCCTTCCAAAAGACTGTGTCTATTTATATCAGCAGCGTATAAAGTGTTTAAATGTCTACCAGCAGTATATATAACAATGTCTAAAAGAGAAATAACACCGCTTTTGCTCTTTTGTACATTGACAAATGCATTAAATTGAATCTGATTTCTTGAGAACTGTTTGAACTAGAACTCCTTTTTTAGATTTGGGGGTCTCACTAGGTAGCTCAGGTTGGCCTCTAATTCCTGAGCTCCAGTGATCCTTCAGCTTCAGTCTCCAGAGTAGGTAGGACTGCAGGTACATATAACCACACCTGGCTTCGGCCTACTTTTTGGCAATTATAATTGAAATACTCTGGGCTGGGCATGGTGGCTCACGCCTATAATCCCAGCACTTTGGGAGGCTGAGATGAGAGGACTGGCTAAGGCTGTGGGTTCGAGTCCAGCCTGGGCAACTTGGCGACACCACATCTCTACAATAAATCAAAAAATTAGCAGGGCGTGGTGGCACATGCCTATAATTCCAGCTACTTGGAAGAGTGAGGCAGAAGGATCACCTGAGCCCAGCAGGTTGACGTTGTGGTGGCCATGAGCATGCCACTGCACTCCAGCCTGGGTGACAGAGTGAGACTTCAACTCAAAAAAAAAGAAATACTCTAGTATATACTAAAAGATTTACCTCTATTTTTCTTTAGAGAGTACTTTTTCAAGCTAAAACAAAATATTCCCTCATTAACTAGGTCTATTTGGCTACTCTAAAATATAGTTTATTTAGGAAAGGCAGAATAAATGCAGAATTCTGTTCCTTTAATTTCTAAATTTCAAAGTAAGGAATTGGTGCTCTAGTTACCTTCAATGGGACCAACAAGTTTTGCTTTGTTTTTTTGGTCTTTTAAAAAGTACCATTATGATCTTATGGATTTTTTTTTTTTACATCAGTGTGTTTGAACTAATTGTAGTCATTATTCTTTTTATTCTTAGATTATTCTATCTTAGGTAGTGACAGCCACATCAAGTTGGCTCCTAAGTCCTTTAAATAACACTATATTAGTTCCCTTGTTTTCTGACACAACAAAATATTCTAGGTTCACCCTGCATACTTTCTTCTAATAAATTTAGAAGAAATGAGAGAATAGGAAATCACCATTTTGCAACCTCTAGTAAAATAACTGATTTAAGCAATAATCATCAATGGATGAAACCATTAGGTATAAGTTCAGTGGAAGCCTGAACCCAGAGGTCAACTTGAGCATCATTAGAGTGAAGTATTATAGGCCTCCTGATATGATGCAATATTAAGTTCACATCACCACCTATAAAGAATTCTTGCCAAAAAAAAGCTGAGCCTGAATCTACACAAGACTTTGGAACTAATTTTCAGTCTCTAGAAAATACAGAGGCTAGAGAAACATACTAAATAATGTCATAAGAAACAATCAGAACACACAGAATGGAGGGCATCCTAAAGGGTAAATGACATGGTTTTTTCAATAAGTCAATGTCAGTAGAAAAGAAAGAAAAAAATATATACATACAAAACAAAACGCTGTTCTAGGTATTTGTTTTTAGAGATAGAGCAACCAAAGCTGACAGTGGACCTGATTCAAGTCAACCAATTATATAAAGACATCTTTGAGATAATCAAGGGACATTTGAAAATTGACTATATGTTAGATAATATTATGGAATTACTGTTAATGGTCTTAGAGGTGATAATAGCATTGTGTCTTGTAAGAAAATGTACTATTGTGTTTTCAAGGGATTCATACTGTGGAACACAGAGGTAACATAACAAGTTGTCTGTGATTTGCCTTAAACAAAAAGAAAAAAAAAGAGATAATCCAAGTTTGGCAACAATCTTCATAATTGTTGAATTGGGATGATAGGTATATGGAAGAACATTATAAAGTCATTTTATTTTGGGGCATGTTTGAAATTTTTCATAATAAAAACCTTAATAAAATAAATACAACATATGGGTGGATGAACTTAAGCTGTGATGACATTTTTTACTTACCTGTAGATTGATGGATCATTGAGATCAAGTGTCTCACTAACATAGTCAGCAAGTATAAATGGGAACACTGGATACTGCATGAGATCATTGAAGGATCGGCCAGCATGTTTGTTTAAGTGAGTCAAATATTCAAAATTAGTAATTTGTCCAGTATACCATAAATTTGTCAAAGCGGTGATGTTACCATATTCCAGAAGATTGGGGAGGTTATTTGTAAGTATACTATGGTATACATCATCACGAACCTAAAAAAGAAGAAAATAAACAACCCAGAATAATTTTTCGGTTTTATTGGCACTTTTCTCCAAAGAACACATAACATTATAGACATATTACTAATCTCAAGTCCTCCAAGAAAATACCTTTTGCTCAAAAAAATGAACTGGTGGAGAACTGAGATTCAAATCCAGGTCTCTTTCCAAAGGCAGGGCTCTTAATTACTTTGCTGGATAAATCTGTTACTGTAATAACAAACTACTAGAAAAGTTACTTATATACAGATACTAAGGAAAAAAAAGAAGAGTTTTCTTCTGGATTGGACAAATCTGGCTTGTTTTCCTGTAAACCTTTTGTGCTGTAGTTACATTTGTAATAATAGAGTAATATTTATCTCACAAGAATTAAATAAAATACATAAATAGGATATTTGGTTTTCACTACTGATTGAAAACATATATAAACTCTTTTTAGAAATTGAAAATAGTTCTGTCACAGAAAACAAGTATTGATCCTTCTAAATGAAAAAAAAGATGAATCAAATCTTTGCTAAAAATAGATTTGAAACACCCATCTTAAGCAGGCAGATGCTTTAGGCATAGACGGAAGAGCCATGGGTGTGGATAACGAGAGAGGGGACTACAAGTAAACGACAAGAATGAGGAAATGTAGCTGCACTGATAAACAGCTATAGTTATAAACAGGCAGAAACACAGAGTAATTCTGTAGCCTAAACCTGTAGTCTACATCTGAAGACTGCCAACTGCTGAAGGTAAGGTCCATGGAACAGATTTTATGACAGACTGTAGACTAAACTCTGGAAGAAAAAGGAAGTAGTCATTCATTCAACAAATATTTACTGAACACCTACATACCAATGGTGTCCAAGGTGCCGAAGAACTAGAATTTAACAGTCTCGTAATTCTATTGCAAAGAGGCAGAGCAGACAATGCTGGATGCTAATACACCCTATGCAGAAAAACAGAGCAAAGTAAAGGAAATAAGGATCTTTGGTGGGGAGCAGGAGGGGCTGTTAATTTATATAGTCAGGGAGGGAGTCATTTGGACGACTAAGGGGAAAAGCACTACAGGCAGCACTGAGAGCAAAGGTGTGCCTGACGTATTTCAGGAAAAGTAAGTCACCTTGGATGAAGTAGAAAGAGTGAGGGAGGGAAAAACAGAAGATGAGGTCAGAGAGGTAAGAAGGTGCCAGATTACTCAGAGCTTTAGCTGAGGAAAGAGCCCTGCAGCATGCCAAGGAAGAAATTGCAAACAAGACTGAGAAGCAATGGTCAGTGAGGAAAAGGTATTAACAGAAACTGAGGGCTGGACATGGTGGCTCACACCTGTAATCCTAGCAGATTTTGGGATACCGAGGCGGGAGGCCTGCTTGAGCCCAGGAGTTCGAGACCAGCCTGGGCAACATAGTGAGACCTCATCTCTGCAACAAATAAACAAACAAAAAAAAATTAGCTGGGTGTTCTGTAGTGAGCCATGATCATGCCACTGCACTCTAGCCTGGGCAACAGACTGAAACTCTGACTCCAAAGAAAAAAAAGAGAGAGCGAGAGAGAAATTGGTGACCTAGAAGCCCAGTGAGGAAGGTTTTATTTAAGAAGGAGAAAATAATCAGCTGTATCAAATGCTGGTAGGTCAAGTAAGATGGGGCCTAAGAAATATGACCTCAGCAGTCTAGCAATATGGAGGTCACTGGTGACCCTGACCAGAATGATAAGAAAAAGTCCAAACAGAGCATTTCAAAAGATAACTGGAGGCAGCAGTCATATACAACTTATTCAAGAGGTTTCCTTTATAAAAAAAACGTCTCCTTTATAGGTGGGCAGAGGATTGGCAGCAGAAGAGAATGGAGGTCAACAAAGGGTTTGTCGAAGATGAACTCTACTCCAACTCTTGAGCAAGCTTAAAATACTCCTCTCAGTCATTTTGAGAAATCAGAGTTTAACACATTTTGGAGGAAAAAACAATCCTCATATAACCAAGACTTTACCTTAATCAGGACTAAGAAATAGTCAATTTTCATTTTATTTCAATAAGCCTTCATATAATCAGTATGAATACAGTCTATGATAACTTAGATAATATATATCTGTATATATCTGTAGGGCTGAATTTACCTTGGTGTTATCAAATGCTAACAGGAGTGTTCTGCCATTTGTTAAAAAGATTTCTACAGCATTATCTCTCAATTGCCACCAACGCTTGTGAACTTCTTTAATTTCTTCATATGTCCAGGAAAATGATGCTGGTTCCAACTCTCCTTGAAGGCTCTAAGAAAAACAAATGGATTAAAAAAATTTTGTTATATATAAAGTAGAAATAATTATTTTAATTTTAGATTTTAAGGTATCAAAATAAAATAGAAAATCTTTTTGTGGCAAAATGACAGATAAGATTACCTAAACCTCCCCCCGCCCCACACAATATGAAACACTTCAAAATGCTAGATGAAATTTAGGAATTAGGCTTGGTGCAATGACTTATATCTATAAATCCCAGCACTTTGGGAAGCAGAGGTGGGATGATTGCTTGAGAACAGGAGTTTGAGATCAGCGAGACCTCGTCTCTGCAAAAAATTAGATGAGTGTGGTGGATTGTACCTATAGTCCCAGCTACTAGGAAGGCTGAGGCAGAAGGATTGCCTAAGTCCAGGAGGTTGAGACTGTCGTGAGCAGTGATCATGCTACTGTACTCCAGCCTGGGCGACTGGCTGACTCAAAAAAAATAAAGAATAACCCCCCCCCCCAAAAAAAACAGACTTTAGTATAGGTCAAGATATTGGCAATATGAAGGTCACTCTCCTCTTTCCCCACACTCACAGTTTCCCTATTATTGAATCTTGCATTTGGTGTGGGACATTTACTACAATTGATGAAACAATATTCCTACATTTTTCTTACCTAAAGTCTATAGTTTACAATAAGTTTACAATAAGTTTCACTCTTTGTGTTGCATGTTTTATGGGTTTTGACAAATGTACAATGCCATGCATCTACTACTACAGTATCCTACAAAATAGTTGGACAGCCCTAAAAATCCTCTGAGCTCCACCTATTCATCCCTCCCTTTCTTCTCCCCAAACCCTAGCAACTACTGATCTGTTTACTGTCTCTGTAGTTTTGCCTTTTCCAGAATGTCAGGTAGTTTGAGTGATACAGTATGTGGCCTTTTCAGGTTGGCTTCTTTCACTATGCAAATGCTGTTTTAAATGCATAGTTGAGCTTTCAAGAAAATAAGGGAAACAAAATTCCCGGAAGTCAAAAATAAAGAGAAATTTGAAAAACAGCAGTAAGGAAGAAGCAACACTTTATCCAGTTGTGTGTTTGCATGCATGCGCTTGTATGTACGCAACCTAGTTTCAGAAATGAAGTGATGCAGGGAATGGGAGATGAGGCCCTGGGCTTCCCCGAATCAGGGTGTGAAATTGAGATTCCTTCTGAAAGTTAAAATCCAGGAAGGAACATATTCCTAATGAAGGATTAGATAAACAAAGGTACCCTTCAGCTTGTCTCTTTTGGCCTATGGTTTGGGTGGAGAATAGAAAAAAAGCCATGAACATGCCACTGCACTCCGGCTTGGGCAACAAGAGTGAGACTCCAACTCAAAAAAAAAAAGAAAAAAGGAAAAAAAGCCTCTCTGAGATTCTTAACTTTGGGCCTGCCATCACATGGATATGGGCTAACATTAACCTCTCTAAATGGTCTGGAAACTCCCAGGCTGTGAAACATGGTTCCCATTCCCCACCCCATCCTCTCCACCCCCTAGGTATCCAGCAAAGGCAAAGCAGAGTCGCTGGAGGAACACTCCTGAAATAAATACAACATTCCTGCAAATAAAGCCTCAGTGAACGGAACCTTACAGATCAACACATACATTTGGTTAGCTACAGTCCCCTTCTGTGTGGTCTGCAGAAGAAAATAAGCAGTTGAGAAAGTGGCCACTGGAAAGCTGGATCTCTTTGAGAGCATTAATCTTAGCCTACTTGGGCAAATCCCCACATTCTGGAATGAAGAGTAAAGGGCACGGGTCCTACATATCCTACCATCACCAGGTCCTGCCCAAAGTACAAAATTAGAAAAACTTTAAAAAATATGCATCTAAATCTTCTGAGAATTGCAACTGAATACAAAATTTCTGTTACTCAATGATTTTAACAGAGAAATCATTGAAAAAGCTTCTATTAAAGTTTAAAACTAGTTAGAATTTATTTCCTTAAATAAACCTACATCCTAGTTTAAAATTTTTTTTTGTCATCAGTTTTCTCATTTAGAAAATTGCATTTACTTAGTCTTTTGTGTTGACTAACAGGAAGCTCAGGGCAAAATTTAGGACTTAATTGCAAGAACTATTTTATCCCAGGCTTTTTAATCCTTCCAAAATCCTACTTACATTTTCCAATAATTTGAATTGCCCTACTCTGTGTCTGTTTTACTACTGTACTGGGTCCCGAGTAATTGTTTTAAGTAGAGAATATATTACAAATAAAATGAGATGTCTTCATGAAAATGTAATAGTCTCCTACTTAAAACTGAGAACCAAATTCTTCCTTTGTTTAGCTTCAACATTCATTCATTCAGCGTTTTCTTTTTGTTTTTTTTTGAGTCAGGGTCTACATTGTCACACAGGTTGGAGTGCAGTGGCATTATAGCTCACTGTAGCCTTGACCTCCTGGGCTCAGGTAAGCCTTCCACCTCAGCCTCCCAAGTACCTGGGACTACAGGTGTGCACCACCATTCCTGGCTAAGTTTTAAATTTTTTTGGTAGAGACAAAATCTCACTATGTTGCCCAGTCTGGTCTGGAACTCCAGGGCTTATGCAATCCTCCCACCTCACCCTTCCAAAGTGCTGGGATTACAGGTGTGAGTCACCATACCTGGCCCAACATATTAATTTAGCATCTATGTGCAAGGTATGCTACTAAGTGCTCTGCATGAAATAAAGCTGTATAATACAAAAAGTGTCATGAGATATTTGTACACGTTTGTCAAATAAGAATAAACAACAGTACAAAAGAACAGAGGATGGAAGTTTCCTTCAATCTGTTAAAAAGAAAGGGCAATTTCAGAATAATTTTTAAGGAAGAAAATGTCCTATTTGGGATGCAAAAAAAACTGCCTCATATGTCAACTATGAAATTCCTCGGTTGATAAAAAGATGTGCCTTCAAAAATAATAAACTATACTATCTGGGACAAACTGTGGTAACTGCTATGTAAATCAGAAAAAAATGCCTACGTATATTTTTGGCTATATTAAATATTTTCATTGTTTTTTCATATTATTTATTTTATAAGCAAATTTTGTTTTTCACTCATTAATTTATTTAAGATTAAAGCTATATTCATCATTAAACCACACATAATCTCATTTAGTATATCCTTAGGCATTAGACCTTATCTGAAACAAAAAGCCTATTTCTTCTTGTAAAATATTTTAATGGCATACAGAATAATTCAAATGAATAGAAATCTTTACTATACAAAAAAATGAGTTAAGAGTCTTTGTTGCTATTTTCTGATTAGTATCAGTATTTCCAGAAGAATAAAAATTATCATTATTAAGCTATGTGAATATCTGGATGACTTAAGTTATTCAATTATATAATAGTTTCCTCTCTTTCTGAAGGCAAAGGTACTTGATAGTACCACTGGGAGTGGCAGGGAGTAACTAGCTATTTGTTGTGACTGAGGATAGTAATACGAAAGAATGGACATAAACCTAAATAATAGGAGCACTTTGAATTTGACTCATAATATTAACTGCTGTGAGACTCGGGCCATAAGCCAGAGGAGATGGTACAGCCTTCCTTTTAAAAGTAACTTTTAAAAAATGTTAGGAATTCAGACCACTCTACACACAGAGTGACAAAGAATGAACTGTAATATTCTTCCCTGCTCTCTAGTTATTCTGAGTTTATACACTTTTGGAATTTGTCTAGATTTATGTAAGTACAAGCTTGAGTCTCGACTCACCGAACTTTCAACAGTATCAGAAGCATTATCTTCCACAAAATACATTCCACATTTACCTGCAGAAAATAATTGGATAGAAGGGTTTAAAAATATATGCACTATCATACATAGTTAAAGGCATGATCTCTGGAGTCCTTTGGTCTGAGTTTGAATCTTAGTGCCTAGAAACAGTTCCTAGCACTAAATAAATATTTTTGAGTGGTATCCATGAGATCTTGGGCAAGTTATTTAAATCTTTTGTGCCTAGTTTCCTATCAAAAAAAGTGTGGGGGCTCTATTTCACAGAGTTATTGTGGGAAGTAAATGAGAATATATGCAAAATACTTAGTAATAGTGCTTGACACTAAGTGCTAAATAAATGTTAGCTATTTATTATTACCATTATTCTTATACTACTAGCATACTGATGTGTTTTATTTTGTCACATACTGACTCTGTGCTTTTTTCCTGCTTCATGTTTGGCTGTTGCTAACACATCTCTCTACCTCATGCTCCAATACGTTGGAAACTTCCCTGGGGCTCTGCCACCTGTATGCTTGTTACCCTTGGGTGCTGAATGCACCCTGAAGTACTAGGATGGCTGGCTCAGAGAAGGACACGACCTCTGTCTTTGTGACATGGGGCTCAGTCCCAGCAAGTTTGAAGCTCCATATGTTGCACCTTGGAGGCTGTAGATCACAGCACTGACTCAAATTTGAGGGTACATCAGAATCATTGGCAAGCTCATCAAAGCACAGACTGCTGCGCCCCACCCTCAGAATCTCAGGTTCAGTAGGTCTGGGCTGGGGCCTGAGAATGTGCATTTCTTTCTTTCTTTTTTTTTTTTGAGTTGGAGTCTCACTCTGTCGCCCAGACTGGAGTGCAGTGGCACGCTCCCGGCCACCACAGCCTCGACCTGCTGGGCTCTGGCGATCCTTCTGCCTCAGCCTTCCAAGTAGCTGGAACTACAGGCGCGCGCTACCACACCCGGCTAATTTTTTGATTTATTGTAGAGATGAGGTCTCGCCAAGTTGCCCAGAAGGATCTCAAACCCGTGGGCTCAGGCAATCTACTCATCTCAGCCTCCCAAGGCGCGGGATTACAGGCTGAGCCACCAAGCCCGGTTAAGTCTTTGATTTATATTAAATAATTTTTTATATATTATATAATATGAGAGGTAAGGTCAAACTTCATTCTTTTTTTTTTTTTTTTTTTTTGAGTTGGAGTGTCCCACTGTGCTGCCCGGGGGGTGGCGGGGTGTGTGGGCCACGCAACAAAAAAAAAAAAAAAAAAAAAGTGATGTGGTGGGTGCCGGGCATTGTTTATAAGAAAAAAAAAAATATTTTTTATAAA
>CAUYQG010223918.1:0-21807 GCA_963574415.1 Tarsius wallacei | reverse complement strand
GCAGTGGCCGCACCTGGCCACCGCAGCCTCAACCTGCTGCTCTCCGGCGATCCTTCTGCCTCAGCCTTCCAAGTAGCTGGAACTACAGGCGCGCGCTACCACGCCTGGCTAATTTTTTGATTTATTGTAGAGATGAGGTCTCGCCAAGTTGCCCAGGCGGGTCTCAAACCCGCGGGCTCAGGCAATCCACGCACCTCGGCCTCCCAAAGCGCGGGATTACAGGCTGAGCCCGGTTTATCTGGCTCTTTGTTTGAGCACAAAGGGAGGAGCAACCGTTCAAAGCTAAAGCCTTTTTGTCCACTTGGCTCGTTAGTTGTAATCATCAGAGTGTTTTTCCTCTTCGGATTTTTGTCTATTTGTGTAAACACATTGGGACCTCTGGCTTCACACAGAGGTAAATAGAACTTACTGAACTGATAAGCGAGGAGTCCCTTTTCACAAAGCAAAGGAATCCATCACTCTTCAGAAGGATCTACCAAAGAATGCCTTGAAGAACTCCTTGTGACCTTCAGATGGTGTGATGCACACGCACACGGAATTGTGTTCTCAACATTTCAAATACACGAGTAAAATAAAGTTAGGCACATTCATAATAAGGAAATATCTAAGATTGTCATTGCTGTTTCTGTGGCCTTATATTAAACAGTGTCGTTGTAACTGAAAAATCTGAGTAAATGAATGTAGCCTTTGAGCATTCACCCTTTATAGGTTTCCTGGGTCTGCATTATTACAGTCTTGAAATGAAGGGTGATGCATGGAAATAAGTTGTCTTAGGATTTATTATTAAAATATTGTCATCATCTTTTACTATTCTTTGGTCATTACCAAGAAATACTCAATAGTAAATCATAGCAACATGATTTAACATAAGATATAATTTGAAGGGCCCGGTAATTTTTCTGGATGGATAATATGAAGCAATCCTATGTATTTTTCTAGTACTAGACATTTTAGGTTGGTGTAAGTAACCAGTTGGTATTATTTCTCAATCATTAAATGAATACTATTTTTATTTCAAGCCTTGGATTCCTAAAATGAATATCACCACAGCCATTGTGGTAAATGTTGGCTAAATAGGGCCTCACTGTCTTCTGAATTCTTGGTTCTCAGAGTAAGCAATAGGTAATTGAATTAGCAAAGTAGGCATTCAAAACATTCTCTGGGCTTTCAAACTTAAGAAGCCTGTGACTTCAGAGAAGCAGGCGGTAAGTCTGGGGGTGGGTCATGTTTACCCAGTTGCCATCAGCTGTGATTGGTGTAATGTGATACAGAAAAGTGGCCCAGGGATGTAACAGAGAACACAAAGTCAATGATTAACATAGAAGTACGAGTTAACATGAAACACATGCTATTCAGAAAAGAACCTATACCCCCTTTCATCCAAGTTAATTTAACAAACAGCTTTTAGGTCATAGCTTTTCATTTTTTTGAAACCCAAAAGCCACGTTGGTGATGACTCCAGTCATGGCCTATGAGGAGTACTGCTGTCATTGAATTTGTTCCTCTGCTTGTTTAATCTTTTTATTGGTTATGCACTGCACTTAAGGGGCATAAAGCCAAGGACACTTTGGTGACCCTCCCTACCCCTGGAACCTCCCCTAGCTAGAGAATCGCCAGGAGATGGAACTGATACTGGTAGAATGGAGACATCTCTGCTCAGCCTGTAAAAAATAGAGTAATAAGATGACATGCCTGGGCTGAAAACTGGTTTCTCCATTCTGAGGGATATTAATCCACATAACCCAAATCATACATTCTCCTGCTTGAAAACTCTGGCTCCCACAGCCTTCTGGGCAATCACACTCCTCACCCCTTGTGTGATTTGTCCACAAGACCCTCCTTCATATCTAGCCCCACCTCTCCTGCCTCAGTTCTGGCCACTGCTACCCAGCATTCATCCAATGTTTGACCAATGTTGAACTTCTAGACTGTCACTCAAGTCTGCTGTTTGCACCTCCAAGCTTTTGCACGTGCGATTCCCTTCTGCCTAGGATTCCCTTCCCTCTCCTCCTTGGCTCTCTAGAAGTTTTCTTTTATTTATATTTTATTCCTTCCTCTTTTTTTTGTTTGAGATGGTATCACCCTGTCACTCACTCTTTCACCCAGGCTTAAGTGCAGTGGCACCATACTAGCTCACCACAGTCTTAACCTTCTAGACTAGGCGATCCTTCCACCTCAACCTCCCGAGTAGCAGGGACTATAGGCACATGCCACCATGCAAGCTAATTTTTTTTTTTATTTTTTGTGGAGTCGAGTTCTCACTATGTTTCCCAGGCTAGTCTTGAATCCTAGGCTCAAGCAAGTCTCCTGCCTTGGCCTCCCAAAGTGCTGGGATTGATTATAGCTTTGAGCCACCATGTCCAGCCTGGAAGTTTTCTTTATCCTTCAAAATCCATGTGAAGTTCCACCTCCCCTGAGTCACATCATGAGAGGGGCTGACTTCCTGGTGCAGGGAGAAATGTGTAGACAAGGTTTATCATCCCAGTAGGAGCTGTGCTCTGAGGGGCTGCAGATGGACAGACAACGAGATGGTGGTCAGGGGGTCAGGCTGTGTTTGGGCTTCGGTATGTGGAGCATTGTCTATGCATCCTGGGAGCAAGGAAGCTGGAGTGGGACGAGGAGCATCCTGGCAAGGACGTTGGAAATGTGCTGCTTGCATATTCAGAGATTGTAGGAACTTAACCTCTCTGGGCCTCAGTTTTCTCATCTGTAGAATGGGGGTGAAAATTAAGACTAGATGTCACAGTTTACGGGGCACATCCCTGATAAATGTCTCTGTCTTGCTTTTTTGTCGGGTTGATTCCCCAGTGTAACAAAAATGTCCAAGTGTAGACCATCAATTACATTGGGCACCCTACTGATAATAGTACCCTCCACACATAGGTGTTGTAAGGATTCAATATGCAAGGGAGGACCCAAAAAACCCTGGAGTTTATTTATAAAAAATGGTGTATTCTTACATGTTTAAGCTTCAGTCACCTTCAAAGTATTCTCCGTTTGATGCAGTATACCTGCTGAGATGTTTTTTCCATTGCTCAAAACAGTTTCTGAACTCATCGGTTTTGATGCCTTGTAGTGCTTCTGCCATGTTTTGTTTCACCTCTTCCACACTGGCAAAAAGTTTAGCTTTGAGGACTTTTTCATCCGGGGAAACAAAAGAAGTCACTTAGGGTGAGATCGGGTAAATAAGGAGGATGGTGCATGGGAGTCATGCCATTTTTTTAATCAAAAACTGCTGATCACTCAGCACAGGTTGGGCAGGGGCACTCGAAAATCACCCATCATGAAATGGGCAAACGCATTGAAAGAATCTCTAAAAACAATTCACTGAAGCTGAACGCAGGCTCTCACAACAATGCTAGCTGGTACACTGATGCCAATGGATTCCTAGAACACTTACCTAGCGGGGGAAGCCTATACAAGGGGCCTGCCCTCCAAAAAGATGATTCCAGATTTTTGGGGGGCCTCCTCATATGCCATAATTCTTAGAATAGCACCAAATGTTAGCTAGCATTATTTCCATTCATGTCTGAACTCAGTTTGGAGGTGGGGTCATAAGCCACTAGAACTGGTTTCCAGGGTAATGTTTGGGGCATGAGACTTAGAAAAAAGATCAGAGGACTTTTCTGCCCCTCCCGCCTTCAGGCCCAGGGCCTGTGTTAGGCCTTCTCTGTTCTAGGGCCCTGGGTCAGACCTGTGTCCTCTAGGTCAGCAAACACTCTTACAGGTACCCAGTGGAGTTCCTTCCCCCTCCTGGGCCTACAATACAGAAAGGCCCTGTTTCCCCCACGCCCTTTAGCAGAGCATCTCAGCCTGGGATGTCGTTAGTAAAAACTCTAGACTTCCCTTTCCACCTGGTGACAGGATGATAACATTTTAAACAGAAGGTCGACTCTCTTTTTCAGTATCATACTTATGTAGCCAGCTCTGATTCATGCTTCAAATCCAGTATTTCGTGAAGCAAGGTCTTACCACCTAGAGTGAATGGGGGTTCTTCATCCTCTGACAGACCCGAAACTCTGGCAACTTCTGACCACAAAGGCTCCTTTGGCCAAGGCTGACCCAGACTCTACCACCACGTGGTGTCCTCTCCTTGGGCTCCCACCGCCAGGGTTCCTGACAACTTCCCAAATCACCACCATCATGGTTTCAACTTGCCCAATGTTTTCTTTGGGGCCGGGGTTGAGGGGAGGACAGATGCCAACAGAAAACCCTCAATAGCTGCCTTGGCAGAATTCAGCCTTGTCACTGTGTGCTGGACCCTCTTGTTCTTGTTTGAGTGCCTGGTGAAGTCCTTTTGTTTGTGTTCAAATTCCAATAGCCATGGACCTTTTCCAGCTCCCAGAGGTCCTGGGAGATGAGCAGCCATGTCGTGAGAAGTATTTGGCCTCAGATGGTCTGGGACATAAATGAGGAGTGAGTGGGAAGAGATGAGCAGGGGCCAGTGGCCACAGAGTCCTCGGCCAGCCTAGGAAATGATGCCGTTGGATCTCAGCTGGGTGGTGCTTAGGTTGGCCCCTACACATGGATGTGACTTCCCCTTGCCTTGGAGCAAAGAGTGATTGAAACCAAGTTGCAGAGGTGTCAGTCATCATTTATCTATGTAATGGGACTAGATGTCTCTGTGCCCTAATGAAAATGTACCAACAGTCCGTGAAGTATGGAATTTGCAATTGAGGACAATCTTAGTGTTCATGTTGGCCAGCGTCCCAATTTTATCAATAAGGAAACTGAGGCCCTAGAGACCCAAACTGGCACCGCTGTGAGGGGGCAGAGCTAGAGATAAAGCCGAGGACTGTGAGTGTTCATTCAGCAAGAGCATCCGTGCCACAGAATTCCTTCACTGGGTACCGGATGCTGCCAACAACCAAACTCGTGACCTTGGACAAGTCTCTGAACTCGGGGGCCCTCTGGTTCCTTATCTGTCAGCCGAGGCCACAGGACCACATGATCTCAGAGATGCCTTCCAGAAACAACATTCCTGGCTGCTCTGTTCCCCTTCCAGCCCAAGAGACAGTTCAGAACAGCCCAACCTCCCAGCCAGCAGGCACTTTTCTCTCCCATGGTCTGGGCAGGGGTCATTTTTTTGCCAGAGAGGCGGAAGTGAGTCAGGCCATTTCAGAGGACTCTGAATTGCCAGGCTTCTAGGCCAGTGGCTCCTCCTTCCCTTTAACCAGGTTGAGAACAGGAAGGGAGGCTCTCCCTCCTCCTCCGCTCCTCTGTGACCCCTACCCCAGCCCCATCCTCAGCCTCCCTCTAAGGGGCAGTACAGGGAAGAGGTTACATGCAGATCTCTGGGGCCTGCTAGCTGGGGGTCCTCTGGTGATCATCTGACCTCCCCTTGCCTCTCAGTTTCTCCATCTGTAAAATGGGGCTAGGAATAGCACCCGCCTCAGGGGTCATTGTAAGAGCTAAAATGCTCTTACAATGCTCTTAAAAGGTAGTAAGGGCTGTGCCTGTGCTAGGCAGTATTACCATGGCTGCCACATATGTACATGTCCATCCGACACACAAAGAGCCCCTCTCTTTAATGACCTTGGCTAGGCACTGAGTTGCTGCATTTTAGCTGAGGGAACATCCACGGCAGGATTGGATTAGCTGGTCTGAGCCAGACTCATGCAGCACCAAGCCACCTTCAGTCTCCCTTCGAAAGGGGACCACCCTGAACCAGAAGAACGTTGCTTTCCCCGATTGAAGTGATTCCCATGCAACCGCAGTCGGGAGCACAACGGGCCAAGATTTTCATTCACCACAGACTCAGTCTCCACTTCCCTTCTCCAGATTCCACCGGGGGCAGATTAAGTGTCACATCCCATCCCATTATCGTCATCACTCTGCTCACAGGCCACCCCAGAAACTCCCAGTGGAAGAGGAAAACCAAGTTCTGAGCCAGGACTCTGCCCTTCCAGGTTGTTTCTCACCCCCTCGCCCCGCCATCCCCAGCCCCTTCCCTGTCTCCGTGGAGCCGTCCTGTGGCTGATGACAACACCAGCTCCTCACACCCAAGTGCCTTAGCAAAGCTGGCTGGGCTGGGGCTCTGCCCAAGCTTCCTCTCCCTACCTAGAAACCTGAGGCGCCGATTTGCAGAGCAAAGAGGGACTCTGTCCCCACCCCTGATTGTAATTAGGGATGGATGCATCCTGCAAGACTTAGAGGTTGTATTTCTCTAAACCCAGCCCGAATGTGTTTGGGGGCCAGGCCTTGCAATCTTAGCGAGGAACGTGTGGGCCACAGGGCTGCAGAAAGCCGTTTCCTAGTGGTCATCAGCAAATGGCCACTCCAGAAGACAAACAGGGAACACAGAGACCCGTGTGCTTCAGAGTGAAACGTGATGGGTGTTAAGAGCACAAGTATACGCATACAAATGCTCAAACGCCCAATGCAGGCAAATGTTTTCCATCCATGTACCATAAATGCCTAAATGTAGGGAAGGCCCAAATAGCATGTCCTCTACTTCCTTAATGGGGTAAAGTTAACTTTTTATTTTTTGCCAGCTTAATAGGAATCAGAACTGTGGTTACCTTTGAGGTCGAGGAGAGGTTGACTGGAAAAGGACTAAGGGAATTTTTTGGAGTGGTGAACATGGATGATTTCATTTGCCAAAATTCATCAGACTGCACCCTTAAGATCTGTGCATTTTAGTGAATGTAAACTTTATCTCAGTTAAAAAAGAAAAGGGAAATGAATGAAATAATCAAGTATCTACTTATAATATTTAACTTAATCATGTAGTTGCATACTTAAAATCATATAAGGGCCGGGCTCGGTGGCTCAGCCTGTAATCCCACGCCTTGGGAGGCTGAGGTGAGTGGATTGCCTGAACCCGCGGGTTCAAGACCTGCCTGGGGAACTTGGTGAGACCTCATCTCTACAATAAATCAAAAAACTACCTGGGTGTGGTAGCGCGCGCCTATAGTTCCAGCTACTTGGAAGGCTGAGGCGGAAGGGTCGCCGGAGCCCAGCAGGTCGAGGCTGCAGTGGCCAGAAGCAGCCACTGCACTCCAGTCTGGGCAACAGAGTAAGACTCCAACTCAAAAAAAAAAAAAAAAAAAAATCATATAAGGATAATGATATTTATAATATTATACTTTTCGTTCTCACATTCCACATAATAATCTTATTCAAATGTGCATCTTTTGAGATCAGTATATATCAATCCTAAGGCACTTTTTGAGTCAATAGTTTTCCAGAATTTATTATCTTCAGTTTGTCTAATTTATTTGAAATGCAGGACTTCTTTTTTTTTTTTTTGAGTTGGAGTGTCACTCTGTCACCCAGACTGGAGTGCAGTGGCACACTCCTGGCCACCACAGCCTCGACCTGCTGGGCTCCGGCGATCCTTCCGCCTCAGCCTTCCAAGTAGCTGGAACTACAGGCGTGCACTACCACGCCTGGCTAATTTTTTTGATTTATTGTAGAGATGATGTCTCGCCAAGTTGCCCAGGCGGGTCTTGAACCCTTGGGCTTAGGCAATTCGCTCACCTCAGCCTCCCAAAGCGCGCGATTACAGGCTGAGCCACCAAGCCTGGCTTGAAATGCAGAACTTCTTAAATTCATGTTTGATGCTGAAATTTTATTGCAGCACACAAATACCTATTTGCCTAACAAAGTAGCAACTGTTTTTCTCATTTGTCTTACAAGTGAATATTCATGCTCCTCACCACATACGCAACTTATGTATTACTTTCTATTTTAAATGTTTAAAACTTTTCTTTTTTAGAGACGAGTTCTTGCTAGCTCACTGTAACCTCCAATCCCTGGGCTCAAGCAATCCCCCACCTCAGCTTCCCAAGTAGCTAGGACTATAGGCATGTACTGCCATGCCCAAATATATATTTTATTTTTTTGTAGAGATGGGGGTCTCACGACGTGGCCCAGACTAGTTTCAAATTCCTGGCCTATCACGATCCTCCTGCCTCAGCTTCCCAAATCGCCAAGATTATAGGCATGAACCCCTGGGCCTGGCCAGTATTGCTTTCTAAAATGAGCTTTCAAATATTTGTCACAACTTTCAACAATTGCACCAAAGGAATAATCACCAAATCTGTGTTAAAGCCTCTGGCCTCTTTGCCATTCCTTCCCTCTAGTGACCTCTAAAATCATCCAAAACCAATTGTTAATTGAGACCATTTCAGGCTAATATGTCTTCCCCAAATTCTGTGGCTCAAAGTATTTTAGAGAGAGTCCCAAACTGTGAGAGACTTTTAAAGGCAACATTCTCTTTTCTCGTAGTTAACTTGCAGAGTCACTTGCACTTTTTGAGTCAATAGTTTTCCAGAATTTATTTCACTTATTTATTTTCAGACATATACAGCAAATCCTGGAATGTGTTCAGATCAAAGATAAAATAGAGATTAATTTAGCAAATTTGGTGGTCTTGTTTTACAGTTCATTATTAAAAGATTAGCAACTCTAAACCTTGCTCCCTTCCACAAACAAAAAGTTGAAACATTCTTGAATAAATTCAAACACACACTATATTTTACTCAAAGGCATTAAAGATGGGGTAGTTTAAACAGATGCTTCTGGTTAGCAATGGGATTGTAAACATGGTCCTCAATTATGAATTACTAATGATTAATTTTCTGGTCCAATCTCACATCCTGTCCAGTCTTCAGCTACAACCAGTGTGATATGACAATATATAAAAGCTTAGTTTTTCTCAACAGTTCCTCAATTTAGGCATCAAAACGAGTGTTGTTCTTAAGGACATCAACTTGAAAGGCTCCATGCTGTTCCTTGGGTTTGTTTTGCTTTTAATGTAGCTGTTGCTCAGCACCAGTGTCCTCGCTGTCAGAAGCAAAAATCAGAAAACTCGCCAAGAGCTCACTGGGCATGTCAGTTACTGTCTGGCTCAGTGCGGTGGCAGTCCAGCTATGTTTTTGGTAGCAGAACCCTGGTGTTCTAGTTGAACCCAGAGCAATCCTGCCTGCTGCCCCTTCTCTCTCTAGGACTCCTAAGGGGTTTACAACACCCTGGGGCCCCCACGGGACGGTGTGGAAACCTCAGGCAGTAGATCATCCATAAGGCTTGGTCTCAGAAGACCCGAGTTCAAGACCCGGGTTCCCAACTCTGTGACTGTTGGCAGGTGACTTAACTTGACTCTCATTTTTTTTTAAACCCAGACAAGAATTTCTGTAAGGATGTTTGTAAATGTGCTTCGGAAACCATGGAGTGTAAGGTTTATTTTGTTCAAGTCTTACTGTTTCCTAGTCACATCTCGTTTGCATGTCATGTGCCATCTCATCTCAATTATTTAAGGGCTTCAGATCCACGTTTTCTGTGATTTGGCCCTCGTGATGCTACGACTGTGCCTCTCAGCTTTTCGGCTACTGTAGTCCACTTGAGCATAGACGAGGGGGGAAGGGTGAATTTGGGCTCTCCCACTGCTGCCTCTGCAGTGAGGGACTCCAGAATTGTGAGCTGATCTTGGAACTGACCACACTGACAGGACTTTTTTCATTTTCAGGTGAGCCAAGAGAAGGGAAACTGCTCTTTCCAGAAAAACCCAACCCCTTGCATCATCCCTCAAGAACAAGAAAATATCTTCCATACAATATTTGCTTTTTTCACGAAGTCTGGAAGAAAAGTCTTGGTAAGGATTTGTTTGGTGGCTGGGGTCACTAGGAAGGCAAGTCTGAGGTTAAAGACCAGTTTTCTATTTGATATTTATTATTTCCCAAGTCTGGTTTTAATCAATTAACTTATGGAGGCCCAAAGACTGTCAAAGTGTTAAATGTACATTCCAAATTCTAAGGGAAAAATTTTGCAGCCCACCAAGCACAAAGTAAAATATTTCTCCAACTAGTATGAGTCTAAACAAGAGTGATGGTTTTTGTACAAGCACTTTAGAAAACTGGTTGCATTTGTAAACCTAACCCTGAATTGCACCCCACATCTTTAAAATAAAAGTTAAAAAAGAAAAGAAAACTGATTGGCATTATCTATTAAAACAAAGTATGTATGTAACCTATGATCCAACCATTCCACTCTTGGGTGTATCTCCAAGAAAAATGAGTGCTTGTGTCCCCCAAAAGACATAGACAAGAAGGTTCACAGCAATCTTGTAATAGCCAAAAGCTTGAAACAATCTAAATATCTATCAACAGGAAACTGAGTAAAAAATTATGGTGTATCTATGTACTGGAATATTACACAGTAATGAAAAATAATAAACTACTGCTATACAACAATGTGAATGAATCATACAGACATAATGTTGAGTGGAAGAAGCTAGAGACAAAAGGTTACGTATTGTAAGATTTCACTTATGAAGTTCAGAAATAGCCAACGCTAATCGACGGTGATGTAGGTCAGGGTAGTAGTTACTTTTGGAGGAATGACGAATAGGATGGAGTGTGAGGGAGTCTTCTTAGTTGTGGGAAACATCCTATGTCTTAATCAAGGTGATAGTTCTCCAGATAGAAACATACAAAAATGTATAAAGGCATACACTTAACATTTGTTCTATTTACTGTATTTGTTACACCTCAGATTTTTTTTAAGTAAAAATATTGAAAATGGAGTCATAATGCTTTTCCAAAGCTTTCTTTGCCTGTATCTTGGGTTACATTTCTTTAGCTCCTTAATTGAGCCCAGGCACATCTCACATTTATCGTTTCCTTCCTCACATTCTTCCTCTCCCATAGACAAGTGCAACTGATTGCCCCAGGAAAGGCTGGGACTTTTTCACTGATACAGTGAGGATGATACGTCTATTTTTTAAAGACTTTAGAAGTGTTAGATGTAGTGATATCTGGCTGTTTGGTAGTTACAACTCTGTGTCTGACTGAAAATTTTGCCCCACACATAAAACGTCATACGAGCATGTGTATACATTTGGGATCCTACTTTACAAAAGAGAAAAATCTCTCTTTTGTAAGTTAAATTTGAAATTTACATGTCTGTTTTAGCTTATGTGTTTTCTTGAGCAAGAGTCACATGACTTCTTAGCTCTCGAATTTACCTCACCTAAAATGTGGGCATGAAAGCGTATTTGCCACTGCATAAGCAGAAATTACATAATGGGCTGGGCACGATGGCTCAGCCTGTAATCCCAGCACTTTGGGAAGCCGAGGTGAGAGGATTGCCTGAGCCTGGGGGTTCGAGACCAGCCTGGGCAACTTGGTGAGACCTTGTCTCTACAATAAATCACAAAAATTAGCCAGGCGTGGTGGCAAGCGTCTGTAGTTCCAGCTACTTGGAAGATTGAGGTGGAAGGATCGCCTGAGCCCAGCAGGTCGAGGCTGGGATGTGGCCTTGAGCGTGCCATTGCACTCCAGCCTGGGTGGTGGAGTGAGACTCCAACTCAAAAAAAAAAAAGAGAGAGCCTGAGGGAGACTGACCTGCCCATTGAAAGACAGCAATGCAATGTTGCCAATGGAAGGATGCAGTGAGCAGAGGGACAGCCGGTGGGAAATGAGGTCAGCTGTGATTGGGCAGGGCCTTGTAAGCCAAGCTTAGAACTTTGGATTTTCTTCTAGGTGATAAGAAGCCAATAGACAATTGAAATCCAGGCAGTCATATGATCTACTCTATGTTTTCAGGGGATCACGGTGGCTACGGTGTAAAACATAGATAGTGGGGACCTAGGAGGGAGAGTAGACCACAGAAGCAGATGGAGACTAGTTATGGCTGAGATCAGGGGACTGGCAGTGGAGGCTGTGAGGAGTGGTTGAATTTAAGATACTGTGTTAGCCAGGCATGGTGGCTCACGCCTGGAATCCCAGCATGAGCGTGCCACTGCACTCCAGCCTGGGCGACAGACTGAGACTCCAACACACACACAAAAAGAAATTACATAATGTAGGAAATATGATGTTCAAAACTCATAAGAATGCTTTCAGGATATAGAATGTAGATGTGTTTTTTTAAAAAACAACTGTTTCTCCTTGTGAAATCCAGTTTTTGGTAGGATAAACCAATGAGCTGCTTTCGTCCAGTAGCTTGGCTTGAGGGCGTGCGCAGGTGCCCACTGGGTGGGAAATTCCTTGACTGCCCTCTGGTGGCAAAAAACATGATTGCATCTTTCTGTGGATTTCCTCTGCCTCATCGCCTTAGACACCAGATTAGAAGCTCACCGAGCCCGCTGCTTTATAAATCGCTGTGGGTTTGCCTTTGTGCTTTTCTAAAAATTTTATTTCATTATAAAGATGTGGGGTACAAGTAAGGATTAACTACATAAGTAGGCTGTGTGCTGGTAAAGTTTGGGCTTCTAACTGACCCTCACGGTATAGCACCAGGTACCCTTTGTGTTGTCACATGCCTGCCCTCCCTTCCTCCCTCTCCCCCTCCCTCCTCCCTCCTTCCCTCCCTTCCTGCCTCCCTCTCTCCCTCCCCTAGTAGTGCCCAGCAACTGCCCATCCCTCCCTTGTGCTAATGTGACTAATGTTCAAGGCCCACTTATGAGTGAGAACATGTGTTATTCAGTTCTTTGCTTCTGTGATAGATCACTTAGTATGATGGTCTCCAACTCCATCCAATTTGCTTCAAGGCACATGATTTTGTTCTTCTTGATGACTGTGTGATACTCCATCGTGTATATGTGCCACATTTTCTTTATCCAGTCCACTTTCGATGGGTAGTAGCGTTGGTTTGGACCAGTGTGGCAATACACATGTATGTACAGGGGTCTTTTTTGTAGAACGATTTACATTCCTCCAGGTATATTCCCAGGAGAGGAGTTGCTGATCCTCTGTGGAAAGCAGTGTGGCGATTCCTAAAAGAACTAAAAGCTGTCTTTGTTCTTAATACCATTGGACGGTTCTCTGATTTTTTTATTCTCAGGTCTGTGAACAACCAGGAATTTCTTGCCTAACGATGCACTGTAACCTTAGTGCTCTTGCTAAAGAAGAAAGTCGTACTATCGACATTTACATGCTACTGAACACAGAAATATTAAAGAAGGTAAGTCCTAAGGAACTGCACCCTCAGGGCACATTTAAAAGCATTTGAATTGTTTTCCTCATGACACTCTAGCTGCCCATTTTAAAACTTTTCTGGCAAGTGCCATTGGTAACCCTGCTGCTAGACAATGCCATGGTTAAAAAAAAAAAAAAAAGACTGGCCGGGTGCGGTGGCTCACGACTACAATCCCAGCACTTTGGGAGGCGGAGACGAGAGACTTGTCTGTGTCCAGGGATTCGAGACCAGCCTGGACAACTTGGCGATACCTCGTCTCTAAATCTAAAAAGAATTAGCTGGGAATGGTGGTGCATGCCTGTGGTTCTAGCTACTTGAAAGGCTGAAGCAGAAGGATCGCCTGAGCCCAGCAGGTCGAGGCTGCAGTGGCCATGAACGTGCCACTGCACTCCAGCCTGGGCGACAAAAAAAAAAACTAAAAAAAAACAAAAACAAAACAAAACAAAAAAACCAGACCCTGGCTACTCAAGGTCTGGTTCTGTATCACCTGGGAGTTTGTTAGCAATGAAGACTCTGGGTTTCTCCCCGGACTTACTGAATCAGTGGCTTCATTTTGACAAGCTCCCCAGGTACTGTGTTTGTACTTTTCAGTTTCTCATATTTTAGCTTGCATCAGAATCACCTAGAGACCTTGGGGAAGCACAGATCCCCACCCCTCCTCCACCCCAGGGGTGAGTCTGAGTTCTTGCAGTTCTGACAAGCTCCCAGGTGATGCCGATACTGCTAGTCTGGGGAACAGCTTTGGCTAAAGGGTTGGAAAACCTTCTCTGTAAAGGACCTTACAGCCTCTTTTAACTGCTCAACTCTGCTGTTGTATTGTGGAAGCAACCATAGCCAATATTCAAACGAATGGGCATGGCTGTGTTCCAATAAAACTTTATTTGCAAAAACAGGCAGAGGGCCAGATTTAACCCTTGAGCCCTAGTTTAGACGACACTTTGTTTCAGATAAGTTTAACTTTTGAACCTCAGGTCACTTGGCTGTCATGAATTTATCAAAAGTGGGTCATAAAAAACACCTCAAGCCGGGCTCGGTGGCTCAGCCTGTAATCCTGCGCTTTGGGAGGCTGAGGTGAGTGGATTGCCCGAGCCCACAGTTCGAGACCCGCCCAGGCAACTTGGCGAGACCTCATCTCTGCAATAAATAAAAAAATTAGCCGGGTGTGGTAGTGCACGTCTGTAGTTCCAGCTACATGGAAAGCTGAGGCGGAAGGATCGCCGAAGCCCAGCAGGTCAAGGCTGTGGTGACCGGGAGTGGCCACTGCACTCCAGTCTGGGCGACAGAGTGAGACTCCAACTCAAAAAAAAAAAAAAACCTCAATCGGTGAATTTGTGACCCTTGAAGCATCATACAAATATACTACAGTCTATTTTAAGATGAGAGCTTCTGAGCACGAGAGGCCACTCCCAAGTCATGTATAAAAACAATTGCACATGAAGATAAAACTAAATAAGCATGTTAGCCACAGAGATCCTATTTATTTTTCTTTAGAAAGAGCAAATGTGCTAATCTGTATAAAAGTCATTCCATGGTTAATTTTAAATAGGCCCAGCAGTAATACACTGACCTGAGGAGACACAGACACTGGGGATTTATTTCTCCATTTTCTGGCTGTAGTTGGTACAGCCCCCACACGCCCGAGGATAGCTGTGCACAGTTCGGGTTTCCCCAGTTTACTCTGGAGGGAAACTGATGTGGGGCAAGCTGGGCTCACACCACAGCGCTTTCCTCTTGTACCTCTCCTTTTATAAAGAACCACTGGCCATCCTCTGCTTCCAGAAGGGAGCCTGGAAGTCCCGTGTCACAGGAGGTACCTTCCCGGCATGGGTCCCCAGGTCAGGCTGGAGGGACTGTGATTCTGTGTACTTACCTTTCCTGTCCATCTTCTTGACAAGTGGGGCCACACTTGCCACTGTCCACAGAGCCCTGATGATGGCGCTGATGGCCAGAAGCCACTCTCATGTGTCTTTTGCCCTCAGTCCCAATGCTGCTTACACTTCATTCATTTGTGCTTAATTTAATCGTGTGCAGCTCTGTAGCCCGGTTCTTTTGCATATCTCTCCCGATGACCAGTGCTGACCCTTTACCAAGGAATGTGTCTCAGTGACAGCTGTCCCCATGGGCCAGCTAGGCCAGTAGAGGCCCCAGGGAAAAGAGCTAATGCTGTGGGGTGTCATACAGGACCTCGGAGGATTGTTCTCCGAGTCCCCTTTCAGCAGAAATCAGCAGCAATTCCAGGTGTCGAGGAAAGCCTAGAATGAAGCTGACCTGGAAGCCAGATGGAGCCCCACTGCTGCTGGAGCATTGATCCTACTGAAGCCAGCCACAGCCTCCCTTGGGGAGTCAAGTTCAATGGCTCCAGGCCTCCTGGAGGATGTGGAGCAGAGCCAGCCTTGTGGCTTGCTGGGGCCTACAGTTGTGTTTATTTTCCTTTTGACCTCAAGGTCTGGCCCCGACAAGGGAATTTGAGGTTTTATTGTTTTGACCTTAACAAGTTTTCATTTGAAATGTAGGATCTGATTTTTTAAGTCACCAGAGGATTCAGATTTCTTTGGAAGTGTCTTTCTTCCAGTCCATGAGGTTTTCTCCACTGAGTATACACTCACGAGGGCCCATCCTGTGCCGAGTGCCTCGTCCAGTCATCCCATAACTGTGACAATTACAGCATCGCTATTATTATTATTATTATTCGTATCTAAGATGATTACTTCTATTCAAGATTGAAAATACAGTGTCCTCTGACACACAAAACCACAAATTTACAAAACTGTTGATTTGGTTGAAGATTATTTGCATGCGAGATGATTTACTGCTTAAAGTGTGTTCTCTGGAGCTATTCCTTTGAATGACGAGCTTCCTGGAAGCATTTGAAACATATTCTATGGTTGTTTAAAGAAAGAACAGCCAGGTGCAGTGACTCAAGCCTGTAATCCCAGCACTTTGGGAGGCTGAGGCGAGAGGATTGCCTGAGCTCAGGGGTTTGAGACCAGCTTGGGCAACTTGGTGAGACCTTGTCTCTACAATAAATCAAATTAAAAAGTAATAATCATAATAAGCCTGGTGTGGTAATGTGTGCCTGTAGTTCCAGCTACTTGGAAGACTGAAGTGGAAGGATCACCTTAGCCTAGCGGGTCGAGGCTGCGGTGACCGTGACAGAGTGAGACCCCAACTCAAAAAAAAAAAGAACAATAATTTGTGTGTAACTCTCAGGTAGAGAGCACAGCTGGGGTCTTTCCCTGCCATCCCAGGAAGGTGTCTGTGGTTTCTTGGAGTTGAGCAAGGGCTCCCTTGAAACTCTTTTCTACAGAGTCCTCCCTTTTCCCGTTTCTTTGTAGCTTTAGCCAAAGTGGGCACCCGAGTGGGAACTCCTTGCATGACAAGCATGCCGTGTAACTTGGTGACACTTTATTAGCAGACCTCCTACACCCACGGGTGGAGTGCTGGTTGTGTCAGTTCTCTGCCCTCTGTTTCCGCCGCAGAAGCCAGGCTGCTCCCCTCACCCCACCAAGATCAACCTGTACACTGGCTGAAGGCTCCAGCTCTTCCCTAGGCCCCAGTTTGGCCAGTCCCTGTCTTCCTCCAGGTTTCTTCTCCCCCTACCCTTGCTTTGGGGCCATGTTCTTATTATGCGGGTCAGCGACTTTGAATTGGAACTCGCAGCAAGGCTTCTGACTGCCTCTGGCTGGTGGGCAATGTCTGAGTCTTCGATGTGCCCCTCCTCCCCCAGTCCCCTTTCTCCCTTGACTTAATTTACAAGCCAGATGTTTCCCCCTTCCTCATCACTCCATCAGGTGCCCTCTTGCAGTGGTAAATGACTTTGGCCCCAAAACAACTTCACTCAAGAGCAAACAAAGAGTTAAAGTAACTCATGAGAAGGGTTTGAGGGTTATGGTCAGGGCAGGAAGATGCCTATAAAATGTAGATCCAATGCCTTCTGGGGAATGCCAGGCCTGGATTTGTTGTACACAATCAAACAGCTTTATTTATCCTCAGCTCTTTGTGGACATGTCAATATCCACATCCAGATATCCGGCTCTTACTGCTTGGCAGCCACAGCACACATACCTTTATGTGCTGATTACTGGAAAACGCCACAGTTTTTCAGCATCTACTGTGGTCTGAAAGAATTCTCAAGGTAGATGCTGGGAGTCTGTGCTGATGGGGGTGCCTGGGATTTGGGGAGGTATCTAGTTCAGTAATAAAAATGTTTGGGCAAAATGGAATCTTGGAATTCCAGTTCTGCCCGGTCCCTCTCAAGGCCCAGCCATGACGATTGGAAAATCACACAGCAGGTTGTGTTGCTTCCTCCGCAGGACAGTTCATCCGTCATCCAGTTCATGGCCCGAGCCAAGGTGAAGGTGGATCCTGCCCTAAGGGTGGTGGAAATAGCTCATGGGAACCCAGAAGAGATGACGGTGAGTCAGCCACCCGTGGGATGGCCCTCCTTCCAGGGTAAGGCAAGCGGGGGGACCGGGAGACTTGGAGCTGGAATCTGAGGGCAAAGAAAGTCCCTGAGCCAAGGTGTCAGGATTGTGGTAGACCCAAGATCACGCCTGTCTTGGCTTGCAGGCTCCTCTGGAAAACTCTTCTGCGGTTCGTTCTTATTGTGATAGCGTTGTTCTTTAGGATGCCATCATGATGCGAAGGTTTCCTGCTAGGATTGGCCAAAGGAAAAATAGTCTGGAGTGCCCTCGACAGGGCTTGGATTCCCACCCTGAAGCCAGGACTACTTTTATGTTTCTTAGCCCTTTCCCTGAAACCTCATCTGCCTTGCCAATCACTGCTCTGTGTATAAACACTGACCCTTTAAAAACAAGCTGTTTGAGTAAGTTGAAGAGATCACATCCAAATAGCCAAGACATAGGAACTTCTCTTTCATTCTCTTCCTGTCCCCTTTCTCCTCCATAAAGTGCAGTTGGCATGCAGGGTTCAAAGGCACGGAAGGGTGGGGTGAGCCACGAGGCTTCCACGAGGCTGGGGTGAGAGTGTGGCCTTGGGATGTACCTGCCTTTTATTGTTGTTCCTGGGGGGGGCACTCTTTGTTTGACACCCACACTCAGCTCTGAGTGGAATGGAGAGAGGAGACAGCAACGCATGAACTGCTTTTGCCAAGGATCTGTTCCATGGGGCTACCTGTTGGCGTCCCCTTCCATGGAATTCCCCTTCTCTCAATGGAGAAGTACCCTCTCTTGGAAGAGTCATTTACAAAAGTGATAAATTCATAACAATGATGTGCTTAGCAAGGATCTTTAGCTTATTCTCTCAGAGCAGTGGAGACACCCCACATCAAAACATGAGGACGGGGATCAGGCCAAAGCCCACTCTTTTTTTTTTTTTCATTTTAATTTTAGATTCAGGGCGTACACATGCATGATCGTTACATGAACATGTTGTGTAATGGCAGGGATTGGGTCTCAGGTGGCCCATTCCCCAGATAGTAAACATTGTGCCCCGTAGGTAATTTCTGAACTCCAACCTCCCTGTCCTCCTCCCCGCCCTTATCGGTCTCCTATTTCCATCTTTGTGACCGTTTAACTCCCACAAATGAGTGAGAACATGTGGTGTTTGGTTTTCTCTTTCTGAGTCAGTCCACTCAGGATGATGATCTCCAGCTCCATCCATGTTGCTGCAAAGGACATGTTTTCATTCTTTTTTTATGGCTGCATAGTATTCCATAGTGTGTGTATACATCCCATTGTCTTTATCCAGTCAATTATCGGTGGGCATTTGGGTTGGTTCTATGGTTTTGCTATTGTGAATAGTGCTGTAATGAACATATGAGTATCTTTTTTATATATTGATCTCCTTTGGGTAGATCCCTAGGAGTGGGGTCGCTGCAAAGCCCACTTTTAAAAGACCCTGGTTGGGAAAGGTTCATATAGAAAATAAATCCTTCAGGACCTCAATAAGATCTCAGCCCTGCTGGCAAACAAGAGATGAGAACATCAGTGAGTCCAGGGTGAATATGAATCCCTGAGGGGTGAGGGTTTGGGCCTTCCATATTCAGTGCGGGAAAGAACTGCCATCGACCTTTAGGATTCTGTTCACAAAGAGAAGTTCTCCGAGTACAAATTTTAATAACAGAAACAGAATGGAGTGACGCTGGGTCACTACTTAGAGTCAGCTTTCCTGGCAGGTGTTTGGAGTTGGCTTTTCCCTTTTCCTTCCTGCTTTCTGGTCATTTAACTTCTAGTTCAGACCTTCGCCTGGGAAGTGAAAGAGAGAAGGAGCTCACTGCTCGTTGTCATAGTTCTGGTTAAAAGGTTGTACAGAATGAAATACGTGCCCAACATGAGAGGTTTAGAATATCCTGGTAGACCACAGAGTTCACAGGTAAAAGCTAATGGAAATAACGAGCAGGTTTTCTCCATGTGGATTCCCTTGTGTAGACAAACAAGATCGCTGGGCATATTGCCTCCTGTTGGGGGACTAAGCTGTGGGATCCAGGAAGACCTTGCTAAACTTCCCGTTGTCGGATTCTGAGTCATCTCTTCTCTCTCCCAAAATACCACTTCCATTACTTACTGCTCCATTTTGAGCACTGTGGTGATATTTTCATTGTCAAGAGTTCTTGGGAAGAGGTTGGGTTTTTTTTTTTTTTAGTACTCCTAAGGAAAAATGGATACACATAGAAATCCCACAGTGCCTCTTCTCGTTCCTTCCTATGACTTTGCCTTTTCAATCCATGAGCTGAGATGAAGTTCTGTCATCTGTTGTTCTCTACAAAACTTTCCTGGCAGGAAAAAAGAAAATCTTTTCTGAGTAGGAAGGTTTGCCTTTTTAGAGCAAACATTCTTCCCTGTGCGATTCTTCTGAATGCCTGGCTCTCTGTCAACCATCAGCGTGAAGGGGAATTTCCATAGAAGATAGAGACCAAATTTAAATCAGGCAAAATTTCACAAGATTTCTATCAGGCACCAAATTGTTATGGCCTTGGAAGGGACAGGAAATGTATTTGCATCCGGTATGGAGCGGATGTGGGTGAGAAAAGGAAAACAATTCCAATTTTTAACCATCTAATACGTGGGTGGTGGTAAATTTAACTGGCAGGGAAACCAAATAATTGTCTAGTGATTCTTTGTGTCTTTTTTATTTTTGAGTCGGGTGTCTTACTCTGTCACCCAGGCTAGAGTACAGTGACATGATCACGGTTCACCACAGCCTCGAATACCTGGACTAAAGTAATCTTCCCACCACAGCCTTCCAAGTAGCTAGGACTACAGGAACATGCCACTACACCCAGCTAATTTTTTTTCTTTCTTTTTTTTTTTGTAGAGACAAAATCTCAGTATGTTGCCCAGGCTGATTTCAAACTTCTGGGCATGAGCAATTCTCTCACCTCAGCCTCCCAAAGAGCTGGGATTACAGGTGTGAGCCACCATGCCCGGCCTGTGTCTTTATTTTATGCCATGGTACAAGCAGTGCTTTATATAGCTAGAGCATTTAGGTGAGTAACTAGAAATGTGTAATAAATCCTTGAGGCATTTGCCTCATTTGTTAATGGCTGGCTCCGGGAGATTCCCAGGTAGCATGTTAGCATGTGTCTAAGACCATCCACACTAACGAACCTGGCACGGGACAGCCCCAAACCTGAGAATTCCAGGAGAGAACTGGGGACTGCAGAATCAAAGCACTAGTTGCAAGGTGTTGATAATAGGTTGAATTTCATATTTAACCTGACTCTACTTACTTTTCGGGGAGCAAGTAGTGAGATGGGAAAGGTCAGAAAGTGCTGATTAGAGCCCAGAAGAATCATAAAGATGGGCCGGGCTCGGTGGCTCAGCCTGTAATCCCAGCACTTTGAGAGGCTGAGACCAGTGGATTGCCTGAGCCCCTACGGGTTTGAGACCAGTCCGGGCAACTTGGTGAGACCTCATCTCTACAATAAATCAAAAAAATTAGCCAGGTGTGATAGGATGCACCTGTAGTTCCAGCTACTTGGAAGGCTGAGGCGGAAGCATCGCCTGAGCCCAGCAGGTCGAGGCTGCGGTGGCCATGAGTGTGCCACTGCACTCCAGCCTGGGCAACAGTGGGACTCTGACTCAAAAAAAAAGAATCATAAAGATGAAGAACAAGAGAAACATAGCTTATCGCGCCCTGGAAAGCTGGCCCCCATTAAGGAGAGGACATTCATCTCAGAGAGGCGCTTCTGAAAGAAAAGATGAATGGGCTCCAAAAACATCCATCCCTATCCAGGCAGCCATGGAAGGGCGTCGGATGATATTGAGGGCTGAGGACACTTTCCCTGACCCCTGGATTATTGGCTACTGAGACTCACGGATAGGGAAAAAGATTCAGCAAGTCCCCCATATTTTAAGAAGAGCTGCCAACAACTGAAGCAAGAAACACCTCCAGGGCAAAGTATGGCTTTAGAGAATCAGCCCTGTTACTGCAAGACACCACCCCAAACTCCCTTCTCAGTCTGTGTGAGAAGTGTGCATGGGTTCTCAATATGTTCAAATAGCAGAACACATGGTAAACACGCAAGTCTGCAGATGAATGGGTGAGCCATTGCTGTGTGGTGTGTGCCCCAGCCTGAGATCTTAGATGCAAGCAGGGAACACTGGCTCTCTCTTGTTTCTGCAAAGTCAGAAGGGGTTAGAAGGATATCTGGCCTGTAATCCCACGCCTTGGGAGGCTGAGGTGAGTGGATTGCCTGAACCCGCGGGTTCAAGACCTGCCTGGGCAACTTGGTGAGACCTCATCTCTACAATAAATCAAAAAAAATTAGCCGGGTGTGGTAGCGCGCGCCTGTAGTTCCAGCTACATGGAAGGCTGAGGCAGAAGGATCGCCGGAGCCCAGCAGGCCGAGGCTGCGGTGGCCGGGAGCGGCCACTGCACTCCAGTCTGGGTGACAGAGTGAGACTCCAACTCAAAAAAAAAAAA
>CAUYQG010223916.1:0-10518 GCA_963574415.1 Tarsius wallacei | reverse complement strand
CAGGCTCAGGTGATCCTTCTGTTTCAGCCTCCCTAGTAGCTGGGACTACAGGCACAAGCCACTATGCCCAGCTAGTTTCTTTTCTGTTTTTTTTTTTTTTTTTGTAGAGACAAGCTTTTGCTATGTCACCTAGGCTGGTATCAAACTCCTGGGTTCAGGTAATCCTCCCACCCCAGCTTTCGGTGTAGCTAGGACCACCGGTGCATGCCACCACACGCACCTAATTTTTATCTTTTTATTTTTTGTAGAGACGAGCTCTAGCCAAGTTGCCCGGGCTGCAATCCTCTCGCCTCCGCCTCCCTAAGTGCTGGGATTATAGGCGTTAGTCACTGTGCCCGGCTATTTTTGTTGGTCTTTTTCTCATGCTCAATGATCTTTCACTGCCAACATGTGTGCATCATGGGTAACGACAAGTCTGGAAGGTGAAGAAAAGACATTCTTGTTTTTACCCTAGTTTGGTTGTTCTAACACTGACGTGAGGCCAGCCCTCCCACCAACACTCCCATACTGTGAGGATACCTGGCTTTTCTGAATTACAGGCACCAGATGGCAGTGGGAAAAATTAAGCTCATTCTCTGTCTACACATCTTATCAATCAAGAGAGGGATAATTCAGTCGGAAGGACCTCGCTTGCACCCATAAACCCTTAAGATGGGCTATTACTTCCAGCCTCGGGAATCAAACACCTCCAGGTTTCAGACACTGCCAACTCATATTTGATCTCCTTGAAAATGATGTCCCAGTTCTAGATGGCTGCTCTTCATGGTTGACTAAGAATATCCACAGGGTACAACCACAAAACTTGCCCTCAGGCAGATCCCTAGCCAGCAATTTTGATACTTGGGGAAAAAGCACAAAACGTCCCTCAAGCCAACTTTGTGATTTTAACTAATCATTCTTACTGATTAGGTGTCAACACTACAAAATCATTACTTAAAGTGGTGTGCCCGCTACATTTTGGGGGCCTGGGACAAGGCTGTGTCACTCCACCATTACTTGTGTGTCCCTGTGGTGCTCTCTGATGTGTGGCTCCAGTCCCCTTCAGGAGTAAGGAACTGGTCCCCTACTGGGCATACTGTCTTCAGGCAGCCTGTGTCTTCAATGCTCTGCTGTCAGTCCCTTCAGAGTCACCTCAGCTGAGGAAAACCACCTTGCTCAGGATGTCGCTCCCATCTCAGTGTGGAGTACGTCTGGCAAATAGACATCAGGATATGAAGACCTATTCTTGTGCCCCAACTTGGGACTACTCTGAAGAACCACTGTAGCTCCAGAGTTCCCCATGGCTGTGGTGGAGGGTTCAACTCAGGCTGCCACTGAGACGGTATTACAACCTGCTCCATCCTGCTTCCATATCATCCATTCCATGGTGGTTGTCACTAAAGTATTCCCTAATAAACATCCAGATAACCCACCTACAATAGCCTCCTAGGGCCATCCTTTTCATACCGAGAGGTGGTACTACCGAATGGAACCAAGCAGACTTTCAGTCCAGTGATTAATATCCATCAAGAAAAATGTACAATAATGAATTGACATGTGTGGCTTTACCTTCTCAGCATCTATTCCCATCTTCAGGTAATAAAACCCATGTGTTCTTTAGGGACTCACTCACTCCTCCTTCCCACACATGAGCTCCAAGTGGGTTGATTCCATGTCCAGTGGATGGGCATGTCACCCAGGGTTAGCTACTCAGAGCATTGTATCCATTTTCTCTGGCCACAACAGTTGGCTTTAGGATGAATGTATGAGCCAAGGTGGCCTACTGTGACCAGTTCCAGGACCTTACTTCAGGCTGTGTGGAAGACAGCTCTGTGTGGAAGACAACTCAATTCACACTGTGCTGGAGGAAGTGACCCTGGAGCTGCCAGGGTCAACTCAAGGAGAACCTGCCTAAAACCGATAAGGAAGAAAGCAGACCCAAGAGGCGAGAGAGCCCAAGTCCTGAAGATGTAATTGTGGCTTCAAATCAAGCTTTGCCAAAAACTTCTCACCAGTATGAAAATTATCATTTCCCTTAAGTCAGTGTTGAGTTTTCTAACACCCTTTGAAGTTAGCATTTGTTAAGTGCTTACTATGTGCCAAGCATAGTTCTCAGTGTTTAGAATGTATTCGTTCATTTGATCTTGTGTGAAAGGTGCCATCATTATCCCCATTTTACAGAAAAGAAAACATAAGCATAACGAGGCTAAGTAACTTCCCTAAGGTCACAGAATTAGTAGATAGTAGTAGTGGAATTCAAACCCAAGTTATTAGACTCTGGGCTCAGGCATGTAAACAAATCCTAAAAAATAAAAAAATTTTGAAAACTTAAAAAAATTCCCAGCTGTAAATTCTTTATGGGCAGAGACTACAAATATGTCTTTTGTCTGGGAGTGGTGGGTCATGCCTGTAATCCCAGTGCTTTGGGAAGCTGAGGCAGGAGGATCACTCGAGCTCAGGAATTTAAGACCAACTTGGGCAACAGCGAGACCCTGTCTCTACAAAAAATAAAAAGATAAAAATTAGGTGCGTGTGGTGGCATGCACCTGTGGTCCTAGCTACACCGAAAGCTGGGGTGGGAGGATTACCTGAACCCAGGAGTTTGAGGCTGCAGTGAGCTATGATCACACCTCTGCATACTCCATCCTGGACAACAGGGTGAGACACTGTCTTAAAAAAAAAAAAGTAAGTTTCGTAGTACCATTCAAACAACTATGGAGGCTGGTTAACATGATAGTAGAACACCATGCAGTAGTCAATCTTTTTTTTTTTGAGTTGGAGTCTCACCCCATCACCCAGGCTGGAGTGCAGTGCTCATGGCTACCCCAGTGTCCACCTACTGGGCTCCGACAATCCTTCAGCCTCAGCCTTCCAAGTAGCCTGAAGTACAGGCGTGCACTACCATGCCCGGCTAATTTTTTTTTTTTTTTTTTTAATTTTAGAGACAAGGTCTTGCCAGGTTGCCTGGGCTGGTCTTGAACCCCACGGGCTCAGGCAATCCACTCACCTTGGCCTCCCAAAGTACTGGGATTTCAGGCTGAGCCACCGAACCTGGCCCAACTTTCTTGATAATCAAGATTGATGCAGTCTCTGTTGTCTTCCTGCACATGCAACTCTCTTCACCAAGATTTGCCATTTTTGCCAATTAGCTTAAATTCTCTATTCTCTACTCTGCCCAAGGTCATTCCTCTGTGAACTTATTAAAATTTGGATGTTGTAAAATAAATTCTAACTGGTACAACTGATTTCTAATTTCTCAAGATGCATAGCACAGCCTTTCAAAGTTGTGTAACAAGGAAGAGAAACACATACAAGAATGTAGCATTAAAACTTAAGTTATAAGCATTCTTATCCTTGAATTTTCTGAATGTTAGAACAAGTTGCAAAAAAAAAAAAAAAAAGCCATTGTCCCTTATAGATATCAACTGTTAAAATAAGCTTATATTTTTGTGCCCTTGTTATTGGCCAGGAATCTTGGTTGCAAGCAGCAGAATTCCAGCTCAAATTGAATATGAGAAAAGAAGGATGTAACTGAAAAGAATGAAAGCTCAGTTGAGGTCATTAAGTCATGTAATCTTTGCTTTTTTCAACAATGGCTGCACTTTAGGCAGCCTCTCCTTTGTAGGTATGGGATTAATCGCTACTAGCCACTTCAAGCTTATTTAATATTTTCTCAGCAACCCCAGGAGGAGAATTGGGGAAAGAAAGGTATTTTCTTCCCATTACTTCAATAAAACGTCCCAGAATTGAATCTCATGGTTTTAATTATACTCTATATTTTCCAGTTTCAAACTTATTTAATAATCTGTGTTGACCAGTCCAGGCCCCTTCCTGGAGTAAGAGAAAGGAGTCAGCAAATCTGAACCATGTGATCTGAATTCAGATATTATAATTCCCAAAGGACAATTGAAAGTGCTGGCATTGGAAGAAGGGAATTGACAACAGGGCAGGCCTCAAACAACAGTGTCTTACACAGACTGCAAAATAAAAAGTAGGGAAATGAACTGTGACTCCATTTTAAATTTCTTTATCTTGTGGGGTGGGGGGTGGGACAGGGTCTCACTTTTGTTGCCCAGGCTGGAGCAGAGTGGCACAATCATAGTACACTGTAGCCTTGACCTCCCGGGCACAAGCAATCCTCTTGTCTCAGCCTCCTAAGTAACTAGGACTACAGGTGCATGTCACCATGCCTGTCTAATTTTAAAAATTGTTTGTGTAGGGATGGGGGTCGCCATGTTACCAAAGGTAGTCTCAAACTCTTGACCTCAAGTGATCCTCCCACCTCAACCTTCCAAAGTTCTGGGATTATAGGCATGAACCCCCATGCCTGGCCCAAGTCTCCTTTTAAAGTTTTTGTATATCCCACTTACTTCAAAGCATATATTGATGGATTGATTTTGGCAAAGAAGAAGAAGAAGAAAAAAAAAAGCACCAGTAAAATAAAGCTAAAGGTGAAGCTGCTACTCAGAAATATAACAGAAATGAGTTGAAATTTGGTTCTAAGATTCATGGTAACCAAAGAAAAGAGGAAAGCATTTTCAGTTCAGAGATTCATAGGATTATGTTAAACATGAAGTACTTACTTTGAAGGAGAACATTATTTTCTGGCACTGAAACCTGGGGGTGGGGAGGAATCCACTTTCACCCCTAGCATATGCTATTACTGTATAATGTAATGGATATCTTAGGTTGGATTTCCTAGAAGTGGAGTCAAAGTTGGGGTTTCTTGCACAAATGATTAAATGAGGGAGAGTTCTCAGGAAAAAACTGGAAGCAAGTGAGCAAAACAGGATGGAATGGGGGGGAAAATCCCAGCAATGATGTGGTTTCAGCTGAAGGCAACCTGGTCCTGTGATGGATTCTGAGAGTCTGAGAGGTAGCATGAGGTTGTCCTGCCTTAATGTAAGAAGACCGGGCTTTTGTACCTTCATACACTAGCATGGGATGTGATATGTCATCTCCTACACATAAGAAGTCTTCTGTTAGTCAAGAACAAGTTTCTGGAGAAGAGTTAGCTTTGTAGCTATTGTTAGCTGAAATGCATGGCAGCCACGGATGTGCAGAAATGGTAGGTGCACGAGCCTGGTAAGGGCTTGTGAGTAGAGTACCAACAGTACCTTCTAGAGTGAATAACTTCCTGCTGATATCCCTAACAAGCACACAGGGAGAATAACTGCTTCTTGAAGGGCCTCTCTAGGTAAGGTGGGGTATGGGACAAGCGTAATTCAGCAAAAACCAATCCAATTAAGTGTCAAGACAGTGTGACAAAGTATAAATCTCTGTGGGGACCTAATCTAATTCAGAATCCTAATTTAGAATATCTAAGAAATGAATAGACTGTTTATGCTTTAGATAAGTTTCCTTGAACACTAAATCTTACTTCTAAGCTTTTAATAAGAAGTGAGTCACCTGAGAGTTTGTCAAGAATTCAACTGCACATATTCCATAATTCAGATGAGAGTAAATCCATAGGTTTTGACAATAAAGCCAAAGGTATTTATTTATTTTTCACTTCTGTGTCATTTACTTTGTGCCAGGCACTGGTTTAAACAACTCTGTGGTAGATTTTGCTGTTATTCTCGTTTTATACATAAGGACATTGAGGCACAAAGTTTAGGTAAATAGTTTTTAAGGCACATAGTTAATAAATAGCTTAGACCACTTACTAAGGTAAAATCTAATTATGACTGTTAAGATGCTCAATTAGGAAAGCCAATTTAATTTTATATTTTCAGCTCAATTTCAAACTGACCTGTCAGAATCATGTGGGATACTCAGAGACTTCTAAGAATACTGAAACTATAGTGTAGAGTAAGTGGAACCAAATCAACTGAGTAACACCTTTTTTTCACCTTTGTGATTTTAACAATTCTTGGCATTGAAGTTATAGCTAACTCTCAATCAGGTGAGTGATGGGAGGTCATAGATGAACGCAGATGATAATTAGAACAAATTTAGGAAAAATATTTATTGACTTATAGAGCCATATGAGAGTTTAATAAAAGCTATGCATCCCCTTCCCAGAAAAGTGCACATAAATATTCAAAAAATGCTTTTTCCACATAGTTTCAAGGGGTGCAAGAAATCTTGAGGCCTCTGGGATTTTTGAAAGAGTACTCAGAATTGAATTCTTAGCCCTGTTGGTGACCTCAAGGGCTTCAGAGACAAGATGTACATGGCATTCCCCTCCACAGAAGGCCGGGAAACTTGCCTGTGCCTTTGGTGAATTCATGATTTATTGAACTGTGATATTGGTACCACATGTGACGTTGGTCCTTTGCACATTCACTTCATTCTAGGGGGAATACTTAATTACGTGCCTGCCTTTTCTTCCTTGCTATATTTTAAACCTCCTTGTAGCAGGGACCAAACTTGCTCATCTTTGTGGAATTCCTAGGTGCTTATTAGGGTACCTCACAGAGTAGGTGATCAGGAATGGAAGCAGGACATTTTGATGCAGACATTTTGAAATGAGGAATGTCTGGATGCACCAAAATTTGAAAATGACGTATTTCTTTACCAACTAACACATGAAGCAAATACTCCTGGATTTCACTCCCTCATCCATTCTCAAGCCTTGTTCCATTCCCTAGGGAATGGGTATCTGTTGTGCACAATTCTTGGTAGTAAAAATAAACTGAAAAAGTTAATGCTTGGTATCCATCAAAACAACTGCATCAAGATAAACAGAAGAACATGTATTTTTCTTTATACATGAATTGGCTGAGTAACCCTAGGCGTGATACCAGTTTTATTTAGTGCTCAAGTTTGCTAATTGCCTTCCCAAGCTCAAACTGACTTAGCCCCTCAAATAATCTGTGATCCATCTCAGTTTAATTTGTGTGTGTAATGGAAGGTAGGCATTGAAGACTCATATTGTGTTTTTTTTTAATACAAATATTTGGTTGCTCCAACTACATTTATTGACAACTCCTTCCTTAAGCTAATGTTTGCATTGATACCTTTGTTAAATATCAAGTGGCAGTCTATTTCTGGACTTTGTTTTCTGTTCCATGGATCTATTTCTTTCTCTGTACTCCAATACCAACTAATAAGTTATTGGAGCTTGAGAGTAAATCTTGATCTCCTCCAATGCCATCCTTCTTTAAAATGGTTTTGGCTATTCTAGGGACCTTTTCCTGCCATACAGATTTTAGAATCAGCTTATCAGCTTACACACAAAAAGCCTGCCGGTATTTATTTATTCTTTCAATAGCTTTAGGAGGTACAAGTAGTTTTTGGTTACATGGTTGCATTGTATAGTGGTGAAAAAGTCTGGGATTTAAGTGCACCTACCACTTCTTCCTGTGCACATAGTAGGTGATTTTTTATCCCTCCCCCATTGAGTCTTTGGTGTCTTTTATATCATTCTCCATGCCTTTGCAAATCTTTAGCTTAACTCCCACTTTTAGGTGAGAACATTTGGTGCTTGGTTTTCTGTTCTGGAGTTAGTTCACTTAGGATAGTGTTCTCCAATTCCATGCAAGTTGCTACAAAAGACGTTCCTTATTATGGCTGAATAGCATTCCATAGTGTATTTTCATTTTCATCATCCACTGACGGGTTTATGAGCATTTAGACTGATTACACATCTTTGCAATTGTGAATTGTGTTGCAATGAACACGTGTTTGCAGGTGTCTTTTTTATACAGTGACTTCTGTTCCTTTGGGTAGATTGGGATTGCTGGATCAAATGGTAGATCTACTTTTAGTTATTTAATAAATCTTCATACCAATTTCCATAGATGTTGTACTAATTTACACTCCCACAAGCAGTGTAAATGCATTCTCTTTCCTCCGCATCTACATCAACATTTATTTTTTAAAGTTTTTAAAATAATGGACATTCTGACTGGTTTAAACAGTATCTCATTGTGGTTTTGATTTGCATTTCCCTGTTGATTAGTGATGCTGGGCATTTTTTCATGTGTTTGTTGGCCATCTGTATATCTTCTTTTGAGAGATATCTGTTTATGCCGTTTGCTCACTTTTTGATGGGATTATTTGCTCTTTTATTCTTTTTGCTGATTTGAGTTCTTTGTAGTTTCTGGAAATAAGTCCTTTGTCAGATGTATAGTTTGCAAATATCTTCTTCCATTTTGTAGGTTGTCTATTTTCTCTGTTGATTATTTATTTTGCTGTGCACAGCTTTTTAGTTTAATTAAGTCCCACTTATTTATTTTTGTTTTTGTTGTATTTGCTTTTGGGGTTTTAGCCATAAGTTTTTGCCTAGGCCAATGTCCAGAAGAGATTTGCCTGGGTTTTCTTCTAGGATTTTTATGGTTTCAGGCCTGACATTTAGGTCTTTAATCCATATTGAGTTAATTTTTTATATGGGGAGAGCTAGGGATCCAGTTTTATATTTCTGCAGGTAGCTATCCAATTTTCCCAGTACCATTTGTTGAATAGGGTGTCCTTTCTCCAGTGTATGTTTTTGTCTGCTTTGTCAAAGATCAGTTGGTTGCAGTTATTTGGATTATTTGAGTTATTTGGGTTTATTTCTATAGATTACTAGTCATTTTAACACTGTTGATTCTTCCATTCATGAGCATGGGATGTATTTCCATTTGTTTGTGTCCCTACAGTTTCTTTCATGAGTGTTTTATAGTTCTCCTTGTAAAGATTTTTCACCTTCTTGATTAAATATATTCCTAGGTATTTTAGCTTTTTGGCTACTATTGTCAACAGAATCAAGACCCTGATTTGAATTTCAGCTTGGCTGATATTGGTATATAGCAGCTACTGATTTTTGTATGTTGATTCTGTTTCCTGAAACTTTACCAAATTCATTTATCAAGTCCGAGTCTTTTGGAGGAGGCTTTAGAATTCTCTTGGTATAAGATTATATTGTTGGCATACAGAGATAGCTTGATTCCTTTTTTTTTTAATTGTGGATACTTTTTATTTCTTTCTCTTGCCTAATTGCTCTGGCTAGGACTTCCAGTACAATGTTGAATAGGAGTGGTGAAAGTGGGCATCCTTGTCTTGCTCCAGTTCTTAGGGGAAATGCATCCAACCTTTCTCAGTTTAGGATGACATTGGCTGTGGGTTTGTTGTCTATGGCTTTTATTATTTTGAGGTTCCCTCTATGCTGAGGGTTTTTATCATGAAGAGATGATGGTTTTTATCAAATGCTTTTTCTGCATCTGTTGAAATGATCATATGACTTTTGTTTTTGATTTTGTTTATGTGGTGGATCACGTTTACTGACTTGCATATGTGGCACCACCCTAGCATTCCTGGAGTAAAACCCAATTGGTCACAATGGATTATTATTTTTTTAATGTGCTATTGACTTCAGTTTGCTAATATTTTGTTGAGGATTTTCACATCTATGTTTGTAACAGATATTGGTCTGTAGTTTTCTTTTTTGTTGAGTGTTTTTCTGGCTTTGATAACGGCTTCATAGAATGAAGTAAGGAGACTTACCTCCTCTTCAATCTTATGGAAGAGCTTTAGTAAAAGCGGTACCAGCTCTTGTTTGACAGTCTGGTAGAATTTGGCTTAAGTCAGTTAGGTCATAGACTTTTTTTTTTAATGGGAGACCTTTAATTATGTTTCAATCTTGCTACTTGTTATTGGTCTGTTCAGGGTTTCTATTTCTTCCTGATTCAAGGTTGGGACATTGTATGTTTTCAAACACTTCCCACATTTCCTGGAGACTATGTTTTAGTCTCTTGATTATTTTTGCTTTATTGTTGTCTGATTGGGTTAATTTAATCTCAAGTTCTGAGATAAAACTTGCAACTGCATTTTTTACTTCCCTAAATGGCTCTTTTATTCCCAGAATTCCAACTTGTTTTTTTTTTTAAGGTGTCTATCATTTTGGAGAATTTTTCATTTACATTCTAAATAGTTTTCTAAATTTCTTTGTTTTTTTTTTTAAATTTTAAGTATGTGGGGTACAATTCAGGGTTAGGTATACAAATGTTCATTATGCAGGTACCCTTGTTGATGAAGTGTGCTCCCCCCTTCCACAGCAGTTTCCCTCAACTGCCAATCCCACCCGCCTCCCCTGGCAGTTTCCCACTACTGCCAATCCCTTTCATATAGTGTTATGATAATTGTTCAGGGTTCGCTTATGAGAATATATGGTACTCTGTTTTTTGTTTCTGTGATAGATCACTGAGTATGATACATTCTAAATCCATCTAGTTACTGCAAAGTCCATATGTTTGTCCTTCTTTATGGCTGCATAATATTCCATTGTGTATATGTACCACATTTTTAAAATCCAGTCCAGCTTTGATGGGCAACACGGTAGGTTCCATGTTTTTGCTATTGTGCATAGAGCTGCAACAAACGTTCGAGGGCAGGTATCTTTTGTGTAAAATGATTTGAGTTCTGCTGGATCATATGGAAGGTTAATTTCTAGTTCTTTCAGAAATCACCACACCATCTTCCAGAGAGATTGCACTAGTTTGCATTCCCACCAGCATTGTAGAAGCGTTCCTTTATCTCCGCATCCTCGCCAGCAACTGTTGTTTGTTTTATTAATGATAGACATTCTTACTGGGGTTAGATGGTATCTCAGTGTGG
>CAUYQG010223913.1:0-11707 GCA_963574415.1 Tarsius wallacei | reverse complement strand
CGGTGGCCGGGAGCGGCCACTGCACTCCAGTCTGGGCAACAGAGTGAGACTCCAACTCAAAAAAAAAAAAAAAAAAACCAACAAACACAATTTCCCAGGGCAGACCCCAGCCCAGGGAAGCTGGCGTGTTCCCTAAGGGAGGGGTACAGGTTGGAACATGGTCTGGGTGGACACAGCAGTGGCCTTGGCCCCAGGAACACAGTGAGGCTGGTTCCCGCCTCCCATGGCCCAGCGGATCCCAGGCCCAGCGGACTCCAGGCGCAGCAGGAGTACACATTCTTGACACTGTAGCAGCTTTGCCAGCTTGGAAGGCACGAGTTTGTACCGGCAAGAACCACCTGTTGAGAGGCGACGCTCAATTCAGAAGAAAACTGCTTTCAAACCCCACAAGAAGCTTGACTCTCTTTCCCCCTCTGTTTCCTGGGCTCTCCTTACTGCAAGTGACGCTGGAACCACACCAGTCTGAACACTGACGAACGCAGGTGCTAGGGTTCTCAAAGACTCGTTCCCAGCCCTTGGAAGGGGTGAGCGGGTAGGAGGCCGAGGCAGGTCAGGGCAGAAGCACGCAGAGAATGGCAAGCTCCTGGGTTCACAGATGTGAAGCCCACCGAAAACGAGATGCATGTACAGATGCAGACAGGTGGTGGTATATTTTTAAAGACAGAGAACAATGCAGAAAACAGCACTGAGATAAGCCTATGGGCAGCGGAGAAGGGGTTGGCTGTGCTGACTGGTTCGAAGATGCAAAGGTCCCAAAACCCCAGCACGCATGAGCAGAGCACGGCGCTTGGGTTTTAAAGAATCTCCAAATACAGAGGCTGTTCCACAGCGGACACAGACCCACATGCCATACCGCTTTATAGAACAGGCTGGCTCCATGTGTGGCCTGCACACACACCATGAAGTCGGCGTCAGGGAAAACTCCAAGAGGGCTCCCAGGCACAGGCCCCTCCTGTGTGCGAGTGAGGACAGAGGGCATTGTGGGGTTTCACCCCCATGACTCTATCGTCATGTGGCAAAGGCAGAAGCGGCTCTGCGGACACAATGAAGACCCCGAGCCAGCTGACTTCAGCTCATCAAAAGGTAGAGTGTCTGGCAGGGCCTGACCTAATCAGGCGCGCTCCTTGAAAGGGGACCTAGAGGTACAAAACCAGAGGCAACAGAGACACCGTCCTGTCGGCCTTGGAGAAACAGCTGTCATGTGGCGGAGAGGCCACGAGGCAGGGAACAGTGGGCTACCCCTGGGGCCGAGGGCTTCAGTCCTCTGCTAAAAGGAACTTAACTCTGTAAGTACCCAGGGAGCTGGGAAAAAGACCCGGAGCCCTGAAAAGCATGCCACCCTGGCCGATGCCCTGATCTCAAGGCAATGACACGCAGTGGGGGAGTGGGAGTGGGGGGGCAGCACCTGAACTCTAGGCCCACAGAAGCCACGAGACGATGACATGGATGCTGCTACTGAGCTGCTAAACTTGTGGTAATTTGTTACCCAATAGCAGAAAATGAATGTAGTCAGGAATGGCCACGGGGACAATCCAATATGCAAAAATGCCTCTCAATCTGTGTATTTATTTTTTTAGAGTCGGGGTCTGGCTCTGCGGCCCAGACTGGAATGCTGTGGCAGGATCATAGCTCACTACAGCCTTACATGCCTGGGCTCAAACCATCCTTCTGCCTTGGCCTCCCAAAGTGTTGGGATTACAGGTGTGAGCCACTACGCCTGGCCTACCAATCTATTTAAAAGGTCAACAACCCAACAGATGAATGACCAGAATATGGAAACAGAGCTCTCAGAAACACAGACGAGTGACTTTTAAGTCTATGAAAATATGAATAACCATGTGGGCACAGTGGCTCACGCCGCAACCCCAGCACTTTGAGAAGCTGAGGCAAGAGGCTCAGGCCATTGCTTGAGCCCAGGAGTTTGAGACCAGACCGGGCAACAAAGCGAGACCTCGTCTCTACAAAAAAATAGAAAAATTAGTTGGGTGCAGTGGTGCCTGTAGTCCCAGCTACTCGGGAGGCTGAGTTGGGAGGACCACTTGAGCCCAGGAGGTTAAGGCTGCGGTGAGCCATGACCATGCCAGTGCACATCAGCCTGGGTGACAAAGTGAGACCCTGACTCAAAAAATAAATATAAATATAAATATAAGATGCTCATACCTTTTGACTGAGCAGTTCCACACTCAACTAATTTAAACAATTTTTTTGTAGAGCCGAGGTTTTGCTCTGTCACCCAAGCTGGAGTGCAGTGGTGTGATCACAGCTCACTGCAGCCTTGAATTCCTGGGCTCAAGTGATCCTCCCACCTCAACCTCCTGAGTAGCTGGGACTATAGGCATGTGCCACCACACCCAGCTAATTTTTCACTTTTTTGGTAAAGATGGTGTCTCATTATGCTGCCTAGGCTGGTCTGGAACTCCTGGCCTCAAGCCATCCTCCTGCCTCAGGCTTCCAAAGAGCTGGGATTACAGACCTTAGCCACTGTGCTGGGCCACAAAGCATACACATAATGAAAATACAAAGGCGTGGCTGGCTGGGGAAGTTAATAATCTGGGACAGTCTCTGATTTCATCAGAGGTGTCTCAAGGTGTCTCACCTGGAGGACTTATGGCAAACTGAGTCATGTAGGACAGGCCCTTCCCACATGCCCTGCCCCGTGAACACTGCCATCTTCCTCTGGAGAAACACCCACAGGCGCCTCTGTGCCCCGCAGGGTCCCTGAGGCGGCCCCTCACCCGCCCCATGGCAGCAGTCAGGATGGGATGGGCAGCAGCGCTCACCCCGTCCTCCTCACCCCTCCCTGGGCTCCCGGGCCTCCATCCCAGCTGATGCCAACAGGCAGCCGAGCGGCTCTCCTGAATGAGCCTCCTGCAGTCAGATCAGTGACATGAGGCCAGCCCGTGACTCATCGCAGACAGAGGCCACCTGTTCCAATGAGTGGGCTAAAATCGTTCCCTGCTGGCTCCGAGGCTCAGCCCAGGCCTGGAGGGTCACCACACCCCTAGAGACACAGAGAGCCTGGCCCGGCAAGGGCCGAGCACACAGGGCGGCCGTGCTGGGGCGGGGGCTCTCCTAGAGTACCCTTTCTTCCTGACAAGGCCGGACACCCTGGGACCGCCCGTTACAACAGCCCACATGCACCCCAGTGAGGCTCGATGCACTTTGGGAAGACTTCTCCACCCACCAAGTGTCCTGGCCTGAAATTCCCAAAGGAGACACATGTTCCAGGTGTTCTGTCATCAGCCCGAGGTCCTCCACTGCCTCAGTTTCCCTCAGGGACCAGAAGGCTACAGGAAAACAATGCAGAGACAGCCGGGATAAGCACCGCTCCTGCCAAGCTCCTCTGAGTGTCCCACCCAAGCGAGAGGCCTTCAGCTCCCGAGCCAGCTTCTGGGCACCCCAGAGAAAGATCGTCTACACTGAATTAAATCAATTGATCTACACCTCATTTGTTACACAAAGGATTTCAGATGGATTACAGCAGGCTGGGAGTGGTGGATCATGCCTGAAATCCCAGCTCTTTGGGGGGCTGAGGCAGGAGGATGGCTGGAGGCCAGGAGTTTGAGACCAGCCTGGGCAACATGGTGAGACCCCGCCTCAAACAAGCAAAAAACAAAAACATGATTGTAGGAAACACACAAATGTATAAAAACACATACTTAAAAACCCGACTAGAGAAAACAAATTAGAAAAGGAAGTCAAAATCAAGAGACAGAAAAATAAGCAGGCCATAAAATCTCACACAGTTCCGCTGAAATTTGGATCTGAGTTTCCCTGTTGGCCAAAATAAAAGAGGGAAATACTGTCTCAAATTTTCATAGTTCACGAGGGGAAAAAAATGTTTCTATGCATCTTCTAGGCTGTGGGTCTAAAGGTAAATACCTCATGAGGGAATGAGGGAGACGGTCCTTAAGACCAGTGTCCTCTTGGGTGGCATGGGATTAGCTCAGGTGGTACAAGACAAAAGCGTTCAACATCGCGAAGCACAGTGAGCAAGTCAGTGCCTTTTCTTTCTGTAGACTGGGGTCTTGCTATGCTGCCCAGGCTGGTCCTGAATACCTGGGCTCAAGCCATCTTCCCATCTCGCCTCCCAAAGTGCTGGGGTTACAGGCGTGAGCTACCATGCCCTGCCTCCCTTTTCAGGCCCAGCCCCCACCCAGCCGACTGAGTCCAGGAGCGAGTGCCTGGTGCTACCATCTCCCCAGTGGCGTTCCGGCACCTGCTGGCATCCTCCACTCAGCACTGGGGGCCTCAGCCTCTGGCCATGTGGGGCCAGAACAGTAACCCTGACACGACAGACTGAAGTTTTAAGGAGTGAGTTGACTCAGAGACATCATGTAAATAACAGCCCAGGTGTACAAGGCTGTGTGCAGTGGGTGTGGGAGAGGCCGGAGTTGGAAACTGAGGCAGACCCCAAGTAACTCGACACCAGCGTGACAGAGGCTGTCATGGCCTTCCCACACCCCCCACGGCAGCCCCACGGCTTGTGAGCAAAGGGCTGACACTCAAGTCAAACTCCAGCGGTGGGTGCTGGGTGGGGGATGCTGGAGACACCCAGAAGGTCACTGACCTAAGCCGGGAGTGGGGGTCACGCCTGTGATCCCAGCACTTTGGGGGACTGAGGCAGGAGGATAACCCGAGTCCAGGCATTCAAGACCAGCCTGGGCAACATAATGAGACCCCATCTGTCTCAAAAAAAAATTTCTCAATTAAAAAAAATAAAAATTAGACAGGTGTAGTGGTGCATGCCTGTATCACCAGGAGGCTGAGGTGGGAGGATCACGCAGTCCAGGAGGTTGCAGATGCTGTGAACTATGACTGCGCCACTGCACTCCACCCCGGGTCACAAACAGAGACCTTGCTTCAAAAAACACACAAGTAAACCATCAAATGTGTGGGATGGGGGCATTGAAGAAGCACTCTAGGCAGCTGGTCTGGGGACTGGCTGTCCAGGAAACGTATTGACCAGGGGTAGAAGGGGGGCTTTAAAGAATTAATTTAGACACTGAGGTGTCTATGAGACAACATCTAGGTGAAAGTGTCTTGTATTATACAGCAAAAGCCACACCTAACTCCCTGGTTGGGCACTCGAGTTGGTGTGTAAGGCAGGAACCACACAGACTTTTCAGGAGCACATTTCACTGGGGACGGGCACCAGAAACGTGTCTCTCCATCGGGCTCTATTCCTATCCTCCCCCCAGGGCTGGAGCAGGTGACTGTTTCTCTGGCCAAGGAGTAGATGAAGTTTTGGGGTTGTGTTGTGTGGAAATTGTATGCATTGAAAGCACTTAGCACTAGACGATGCTGTCAAGGAGAGACTCACAGAATGAAGCACTTCCAAGGCAGGAGAGGATGCAGGCTGAGTCGAAGCCAGACGTACATGTGCTGCCCTCCGTGGCTTACACAGTGGGTGTGCTTTATTTCCCCAAAATCTTACCCCAACAGGTGGAAGGTAAGACAGGGTGCACGCTTCATTTCATAAAACTTTATACTGAAGAAACAAAGACACTGAAAGGGGCCCAGAAAAGATGAGTTTTTTTGTTTTTTTTTTTAAGTAAGCAGGATTTATTGAAAGGACAGAAATGCTCCCACAGCAGGAGGGGACCCGAGGGCTGCCCAAGAATAAGTTTTTAAAAGTAGCAACAAGCCAGTTGTAGCCACATGGTTTGATATATGAACTGTCACTACTCTTTACCCCAGGACCCCAAAACCTGGAAACAGGCTCAGAAGGATGATTCTTAACGCTATATCACTCACACTCACTTTGTTTTGACATAGAAAATTCACAAAAATTTAACTCTGTTCATAAATTCTCTACTGAAAGTAGCTTTAAATTCTCATTCTACTTAGTTTAATCAAGACGTTTATCCCATGAAACTTAGCAATCAGCTTAGCATTTAAAAATACAGAAAGCAGGCTGGGTACAGTGGCTCAGCCTATAATCCCAGCAGTTTGGGAGGCCGAGGCGAGAGGACTGCCTGTGCCTGTGGGTTCGAGACCAGCCTGGGCAACGTGGTGAGACCTTGTCTCTACAATAAATTACAAAAACTAGTCAGATGTGGCAGCGTGTGTCTGTAGTTCCAGCTACTTGGAAGGCTGAGGTGGAAGAATCGCCAGAGCCCAGCAGGTGGAGGCTGCAGTGACCGTGAGCATGCCGCTGCACTCCAGCCTGGGCGACAAGAGTGAGACTTCAACTCAAAAATAAAAAGGACAGAAACCCATTCTCTTAAGACAGAAGATGGATAAGGTCAGTCCCAACCCATCTGTATCCATCACCTAACTTACTAGCTGCAGCGGGCTGGTGCCACTTGTCTACTTCTGCAAAGAGAATGTCTGGGTTAATGTCTACACCCCCACTCCCAGGCCCCTGCCTTGGTGCTGACCCAGTCAAGCGAGGAGCCCCCGGGGAGGGCTGGCATGGTCCCCGGGCTGCTGCCCCTGGCGACTTTCAGCTGTCCTTTGTGATGTCCTTAGTCAGCACGGGTACCTCAAATGCCCTTTGACCCGAGGCAGACACCAGTGGACATGCAGCCCTACACGCAGCTTCCCCGAGGGCACCTACGCAACACGGACGCTGGAGACGGCTGGGCTCTGGAGGAACACTAAGGGCTGGAAGCCACGCCGGTCTCCACCTGCAGCTCCCGCCGGGCCACACCGCTGCCGCACTGGTCTGTGTCTCACTCTCATTCCTGTCCCACCAAACACAGCCTGAGCACAGGCTGGTGCCGGCATCCACCAGAGCTTCACACACACAACATTGTTTCATTCTCATGGCAGTCCTCCACAGGAAGTGCCACGGAAATTAAGAAAATTTCTACAGAAATGGAATCTCACTATGTGGCCCAGGCTGGTCTTGAACTCCCGGCCTCAAGCAATCCTCCTGGCTTGGCCTCTCAAAATGCTAGGGTTGCAGGTGTGAGCCAAGCACCCGGCCTACGATGCCCTCACTGAAAAGGCAACTTTGGCAACATGCCCAGGTCACATCAAGGCAGACAACGCCAGAACCGGCCCCTAACCACCTGCCACCTCCCCAGAGCATGATGGGCAGCAGGGGCCTGAGAAGGAGGGGTGTATGATGACGGGGGCCTTTGCGGAAAGTTTACTGGGGCTGCTGAGGCGGCCCAGGGGACAGAGGTGTGGGGGCACAGGCCCTCGTGGACCCACAGGGGACATGGAGTGCAGGCATGTCTCGAGCTTGGTGGTCACCGGGAAGAGCCACCTCCACCACCCACCACGTCTCAGCCGCGCATCCTCCCACACCAGATATCACACACGAATGGCGGTCTGCGTTATATCTGGAGCTCATTCAACAGCCTTTAAGCCTTCCCCAAGCCAGGCAGGCAGGCTCATGCCTGTGATCTCAGCGCTTTGGGGACTGAGGCAGTAGGACTGCTTGAGGCCAGGAGTTTGAGACCAGCCTGGGCAACATAGTGAGACCCATCTCTACAAAAAAATGTTTAAGTTAGCCAGGCATGTGGTGTGGGCCTGTAGTCCCAGCTACTCAGGAGGCCGAGGTGGGAGGATCGCTTGAGCCCAGGAGTCTGAGGCTGCAGTGAGCTACCATCACGGCACTACACTCCAGCAGCCTGGGTGAAAGAGAGACCCTGTTCCTAAAAAAAAAAAAAAAAGACTTCTTCAAACTACTGGCAAAATTCTTACATCCCAGGCCTTACAAAAGTTCACAAACTGCCATTCTGCATCAGTCACTCAGATGTTGACTGCGTGCAGAGCCTGCTTGTGCGCACTGCAAGGTCTGGAGCACCGCGGGTGGGCGCCCTGCAGGACCGGGTGTCCACCCTAGCATCCGACGGGCCTCCAAGGTGGGACTGGCCTCAGCTCCCCACGTGGCAGACAGGGCGGGGCTGAGAATCAGGCTCCGGGCCCAAGCCCAGCTCTGCCACCCTGCCTTAGACCCATGAGACCTTAGGCAGACCACCACGCCCTCTGCGCCTCACCGCCCCATCTGTGAAACAGAACAACAGGCAGTCACTCAGAGGGCAGTAGCGGAAGCGCCCGGCACAGCCTGGTCCCTCAGCCCGTGTACGTGGCCTGTCGGGATGGCGGCCTCCTCCCACGAGAGGGCCAGTCGACAGAGCGTGACTTCCACCGAAGAAGCATCTGCCCCGAGACCCCCAGGTAACCCATTCCCGCTGAGGAGACCCCTCAGAGGAGACCCCCAAGAGGCCACTTTCCTCAGAAGACACCCAAGACGCCCCCTCCCTGCAGCAACGCCCCAGGCCACCCTCAGAGGCGACTCCCTGAGGCGACGACCACGCTGAACCAGGCGCAAGTCCCTCATCTCGTGGTCCCTTTCTGGGGCATGAGGAGCCCGAGTGAGTCACAGCAAGTGATTCATGGCGCTTCCTTGCCCTGCCTGCCTTCCCCAAAACCCAGAACAGCAGGTGGCAGCAAAGCTGGAGACTGCAGGTGCTCCCGGTCACATCGTGGGCAGTGGCCCCTAACCAGGCTGGGTGACCTTCCAGGTGGGCTGGACACCCAGACAGCAGGCCTGAAGCCAGACATGCACCATGCTCCAGCCAGGTGGCAGCTGTCGTGGTGCTCTCCTCGGGCGACAGGCAAGCATGCAGGTGGCAGCTGGCACATCGTCCTCCTCCATGGGGGCACCAGGAGCCCGCGGCACTACTCTGTGTGTGCACACACACACAAATGCACACATGTGCACACGCACATGCTGGCATGCATACACAGGAATGCACGAACACACATGCACACACACACACGCACCATCACCGCACTCAGTGGGGTGAGGATGGCCTGACCTGGCCCCCTCGCCATCACTCACCATCTCTAATAAATAAAACAGCCCCAGTTGAGGCGACCTTTGCCGACGCAGCTTACGCTTTATAGGTTGTGTCACCCATGACAGAAGTCTTTCCACTAGCCATTGTCCTGCCCAGAGAGTGGCATGCCATCACTCTCATGCCGTCACAGCCCAGCCAGTGCCACAGCAGAAAGGGCCACAGCGCACCCTCACCTTGCCTGCCGTGGCCACATGACCACGGATCTGGCCCCAAGCCACGGGACACCAAGAGACACACCCCAGGGACTGTGTAGCTGCTGTAGCATCACCAGCGCCCCCTCCTGTATGAGGTCAGAGCACTGCCTGAGGCCACGAGAATCACCGAGATGCTGCCACCCAATGCCACACGTGAGAGGCCAGATGCTGCAGTCCCCGTGGCCCTCCCGCTGCCCGCACCAGCAGCACACGGAAGGGCTCAGCACGTGTCTCCTGAACTGATGAAGCCTCTGCTCTCGGAGTGCCAAGGGCTCAGCGGATGGACACATGTGGACAATCAGCCACCACCAAGATGATGAGCCCACGCTGGGTGTCTCACTCCTCCCAAGCCCAGCTCACGGACCCTCTCGCCCAGCACAGCTGAACGCCCCACCCGGAGGCTCAGACTGAAGTGCCTCTTCCCACTGGGGCTGTTTCAGCCTCTGGGGCACCTGCGTGGCGCCCACCAGTGAGCATCCACGCCCCCCGGCTGAAGTCCCAAGCGCTCAGGCGAGCATCTCCTTTGGAGCGGGGTCGGCACTCAGCAAGCTGAGACGCCTGGGCATCCGGGTCTTTGGGTTGGGACACTCTGGTGACCTTCCCATGAGTTCTCGCTGCACGCTGGCACTGAGCGAGACGTTGTATAAACATGGAAATCCCTGCTGTGTGGAACAGGAGCCCAGGCAGCTGTACACTCGGGAGAGCTGGGTCAGGGACCGGCCTGGGGACAGCAGCTCTGCCTGGAAAGACACTGGCACGCAGGATGGAACAGAAGCCGGCGAAGGTCCTAAGTGCTACCCTGGGGTGGATGGCTGGGGGACACGGAAGGAAAGAACCAGTTCCAAGAAACGTCAGAAACCGACGGGTCAGTGGCAGTTAGAGACATGGGGCCGGCAGGCGCTTAAGACGACTGGCAGTTCGGATCAGTGTGGCACCAGCAAAGTAAGAAAGAAGTATTCGCCCTGCATAGGAGTAAGACAGCTTTTCAGCCCAATGCAGGAACATTAAAAAAATTTTTTTTGAGTCAAGGTCTTACTCTGTCGCCCAGGCTGCAGTGCACACGGCTCACTGTAGTCTCAGCCTCCTAGGCTCCAGCGATCCTTCCACTTCAGCCACATGAGAAGCTGGGACTACAGGCACACGCCATCGGGTCCGGCTAATTTTTTTTTTTTTTTTTGTAGAGATGGTGTCTCACTATGTTGCCCAGGTGGTCGCAAGCAACTCCTGGGCTCAAGCAATCCTCCTGCTCAGCCTCCCAAAGTGCTGAGATGACAGGTGTCAGCCACTGGCCCCGGCCAGCCTTTTAAAAATTAAGAAAGAGCCGACATTTGAGTGTGCATCCCATCTTTTCGGTTGTTTTTGCAAACAATTTCTTACTTAAGGCGCACGTCGCTTCTGGAAGAGTGGGCTGTTACCTCTTTTTATAGATGGGGTGGAGGCCCAGCGAGGCCATCAGGGGCCTTGTCTCAGGGCCACCCAGCTCAGACGGGCCAAGAGCCAGAACCCCTCCTGTGGAGGTCTAACCCAAGCAGCCAGGCTGCTCACCCATCCCAAGTGGCTGCGCTGGTGTAACAGAACAGTTAAAAGGAAAACCAACTGAAAAAATTTTAATTCACACATAATTAATAAAAAGCAGTGACTGTACAGGAAACAGACTGTCTGTATTCTTAAAAAGATAACAGGCTTTTAACTATCTAAGGCATGAGAAGAAGGTGGGATTCTAAGTACATACGCTCTTCCTTTTGAAGTAGCGAGATCAGTGCATCAAGTTGACAGCACCATCTCCGAGCTTCACACAGATGCAGTTTAGACGTGGGAATGACCCTGGCTTGTCAGCTTGGCCACAGTCACGGAATTCATGAGGTGCCTGACGCGTTCATGGGGGCAGCGCCCAGGCAAGTCCGCCTGGCTGTAAAGTAGACACCTGCAGTGTGGGAAGAGTTCACTGCCTCATGACCAGTCCAGGCTCGGGCCCAAGCAGCCCGGCACAAGGCACAGGTGTTTTCTTTGCTGTCTCAACAGGGAGTCAAGTGTGAATTCAAACACTGACCATCTAGTAGCCAAGAACTTGATACCACAGTCTTAGGGCATTCTGGGGAGGAAGCTAGGGATCCCTGAGAGGTGAATGACCCCTTCCCTATACCCCCAGTTCTCAGCGGCACATTCAGGGGCGCTGGTCTACCAAGTGGGTTCACAAAAGGCTCTTTCAAATCCTAGTTTGTTTCCAAGGAGACGACGACATTCAAAAATCATCACTCGACGTTTTCCTTCTGCATCATGTACTTGCTGGGTGTCAGGAAAACATGTCTTTACAGCTGCATCTAAGTGAGTTCCAGAAAACAGGAGCTACAATCATCTAACAGGAGGAATGCTTTGTGCACAGCAAAATACAGCAAGCTCACTGCAGCCTTAGGGACAGACTTGAAATTACAGCAGCCTCATTCGAGAACAGTTCTTATGAGTTTACAACAACAACAAAAAAACAGCTCTCCCTATTCCTTGCTCTCTAAAAGCAGACAGGAAGTTTCCTTATTTGTTTATTAATTTTTTGAGTCAGAGTCTCACTCTGTCACCGGGTTGGAGTTCAGTGGCATGATCATGGCAATCAGCTCACTGCAGCTTCGACCTCCTGGCCTCAGGCGAACCTTCCACCTCAGCCCCACAAGTAGCTGAGACCACAGGTGCGTGCCA
>CAUYQG010223912.1:0-19555 GCA_963574415.1 Tarsius wallacei | reverse complement strand
CGCCCGGCTGATTTTTTGATTTATTGTAGAGATGAGGTCTCACTTGCCCAGGCGGGTCTCGAACCCGCGGGCTCAGGCAATCCACTCACCTCAGCCTCCCAAAGGCGCGGGATTACAGGCTGAGCCACTGAGCCCGGCTTCAAGCTATTCATGTACGTGTTGCTGCATGTTCTTGTTTTTCTCTGGGATAAGAATGCAAAAGCGACTCTTTTGCATTTGCAAGTGTGCAATACGCCGTGATTCACGCTTGCCACCCTGGTGTGTGGTAGGTCTCCTGACCTCATTCCTCCTCTCCAACTGAAATTTTGTATCCTTTGACCTATGTCCCCTCAATCTCACCCTTCCTTGGTGAGCCTGGCCCTGGCGACCACCGTCAAAGCTCTGCTTTGACGAGTCTGACTCTTACATTCCTCATATAAGAAAGGACATGCAGTCTTTCAGGCCTGGCTTATTTCACTTCACATCACATCACACCCTCCCGGTTCATCCTTGTTGTTGCAAATGTTAGATGTCCTGCTTTTTATCATTGTATAATATTCTACCGTGTATCTAGATCCATCTTTTATCCATTCTTTTTTTTTTTTTTTGAGTTGGAGTCTCACTCTGTCACCCAGGCTGGAGTGTAGCGGCATGCTCACGGCCACCCCAGTGTTGACTTGCTGGACTCCGGCAATCTTTCTGCCTCAGCCCTCCCATTAGCCAGAACCACAGGTGCAAGCTACCACGCCCAGCTAACTTTTTATTTAGAGATGAGGTCTCGCCAAGTTGCCCAGGCTGGTCTCAAACCTGCGGGTTGAGGCAATCCACTTGCCTTGGCCTCCCAAAGTGCTAGGATGACAGGCTGAGCCACTGAGCCCTACACTGTTTTGATTATTGTAGCTTTACAGTATGTTTTGAAATGGTGGAAAAAATCAGAAAAGAACAATTAGAACAGGATTTTCCTCTCAAGTTAAGGGACATCTTATGATGTAACTGGGCTATCCTCTTCCAGAATGTCAGCGTCAAGAGCTGTGAAGAGCCAAGTGCAGTGGCTCACATCTGCAGCCCCAGCTACTCGTGAAGATTCCTTGAGTTCAGGAGTTCGAGGTCAGCCTGGGCAACATGGTGAGATCCTATCTCTAAAAAGAAAAAAAGAAAACATCAGCTCCGAAGGACACTGCAGTGATGTGATAACCAAACAGTCTATGGGATGCTGGCCTGGAAGACAGATCACTGTAAAGGCCATCACTGGGACAGCAGATAAAACAGAAATGTGGAAGTCGATTAGGCAATCATGGCGTGTCAACGCCATACTTCCTGGTTTTGACAATTGGCCTTCACTCTTAGGAGAGACATGCAGAGATACTTGGGAGCAAAAGGCCTGATGTCTCCAACTAGGGCTCAACTGGCTCAGAGAAGCAGCACGTCCACTTGAAGAGAGAACGGACAGCCAGTGGGGCGACATGAGGCCCCTGACAAATCTACTGCACGGGAACTTGTTCGATCATCCTTGTGACTTTTTCTATCCATTTGGATTACGTATTTGTCAAAGTCACACAAACTCAGCCATGCAGTGTCCAGAGGAAGAGAATCTGAGGCCAAGAAAACAGGCTTGGGGTGGGAACGAGCCTGGCGAGGAGACCAGCCGTTGGCTGGGGCAGGTGGGCCAGGCGGCAAGGCTGAGGCTGGGAGACAGCAGGCGCTCGCAGGGAGTCTGGGTCTCCTTCTCAGGGGAAGTCAGTGGAAAGCTCTGAGCAGGGCCGTGGCAGACACGTCTTGCGGTGAGCTGCAGGGGGTGATTCTGAGTGGAGTTGCTTGGGTGGCACAGGGGCCTCTGAATCGCCCAGTCACTGAGTCGCTGCATTGACAGAAAATCAACAGCCAGGTCCCCTGATGGGGTGAATTCCCCACTGCAACCCTGGGACAGCCAGGTCACTGCTCTGCACACACCTTGCCGTGCCAGGGGTGCCCAAACAGCAAACCCTCCCCTCGGTCACAATTCCAGGGTGCCCCCCTTCACACTACAAATGATCCCACATTCAATACCAAGTCAGCAGCGGAAGCCCACACTTATGTAAACCCTTTCCAGAGGAAGGCAACACCAAAGACCGCCAGGTTTCTGTATTTTCTTCCCGGTCTAGCGTCTCTCTCTCTCTCTCTGGGTGACCATGACTTCATCTGATCAAGTTTGAACGTGGCTCTTGACTCTGCACCGGAAGGCTGGATGGCAGATTTGATGCCGTAGGGAAAATGGTTAGTTATTCAGCAACTCAGATCGGAGGCTCCCCTCCCCAGAAGGGAGGCTGGGCCTGAGCCCAGTCAGCCACAGTCAAGGGACCCCCTTCCGGCAGTCGCAGCCCCACTGAGCCGTCACCAGGCGATGGCAGCCGGCATTCTCAGCCGACCCTTCGCCATGTTGGCATTTATATTCAGACACTTCGGTGTCCAAGTCCTTTCTGTTTACCCCCTGTGCCGCACCCTTGTCATGATTGCATTTTAAGACAGTGGAGAGCCAGGATCTCTCCCCTGGGAACAGGGACTTGTGTCATGTCCAGCAAATGCTGAACTGTTGATCAGATCTCTCCTGGAGAGAATGAGAAGGCACACTGTGTGCCTCGTGATTCCAGTCCTTGATTGGCGTGTCTTCCCAGTACGTTCAGTTTCTCATCAGCTTACAAGTGATCCTGTGGAATTTGTCCTCACCCATCTTTCACTGTAACACGTTTTCCCCGTTTTGTAGAAAGGAAAGAGTGCAGTGAAGTCGCTTTCCCTGAGAAGGTATCTCATCTGCCTGGTAGATATACCAGAGGGCTCTCTGCCCCAGGGGAGGGCCGGCTTTCTCCATTTGGAGAGACAATCTTTGCTCAGGCTCTGACTGCCAGGAGCATCTTCCTGGTCCCTGGTGGCCTTGGCTGTTCCCGAGAGCGGCCTAGACAAGTGCTTCCCTTCAGGGGTGTTAGAGGCCTGCTTATTTTGCCTCCCAGCATAGGGGTCCCTCCTCGTCACAGAAACTAGCCTTGAGGAGGCAGACGTGCTCCACACGTTTGGGGTCCACGGCCCCCTCTGCCTACTGCACGCCTCTGCCCACTGCAACCCCTGGCCCTTCCTCTCTTCTCCCAGCCATGGGGGTGGGCATGTGACCCCAGGCCAGGGTGTCAGTCTCCGCCTCGGAACTGCTCTTCAGAGGTTTTAGAGAAGATGCTCTGCCACTCCTGGTGCTGCTAGGTGTGGATCTTGTTGCTGGACCCCACGTCTCTCCGTGGAGAGAATGAGAGACTGCTCCGATGGCAGCCCTTGCGCACTTCACCTGGCTGCGTCTCCGTCCAGTGTCACTGGGAGGGTCTGAGTAACGCTCGGCTGCTCCCCTTGACACCAGCAAATCAAAGGGGCGGGGAACCGGTAGAAAGAAGTTCATTTCTGAGTTTGAATCCAGGGAGCAGATCCAGATGCGAGGTCTTGCTAAAATGATTCTGCTCACCTTCCAGGCTTTTACCGTTCACTTTCTGTTTTTTTATTTTGAGTTGGAGTCTCACTCTGTTACACAGACTGGAGTGCAGTGGCTGCTCCCGGCCACCACAGCCTTGACCTGCTGGGCTCTGGCGATCCTTCCGCCTCAGCCTTCCAGGTAGCTGGAACTACAGGCACGCGCTACCACACCCGGCTAATTTTTTGATTTATTGTAGAGATGAGGTCTTGCCAAGTTGCCCAGGTGGGTCTCGAACCTGTGGGCTCAGGCCATCCACTCACCTCAGCCTCCCAAAGCACTGGGATTACAGGCTGAGCCACCGAGCCCGGCTTACCGTTCACTTTCATAAGTCCAGAGTTGTTAGTACCAAGGCAGTAGCCACGTGACCAGCAGGGCATTGTGTTGAACTTGAGTTTCAGCCACATTTATCTGCAGTGATATTTTTTGGTCCAGGCTTCCTGGTGCCAGGTATCAGAGGTGTCTCCTAGCTTTTATCAGTAGGGCCCAGCAGAAGCGGTGATCAAGCATGCCATAAAGTAAAGGGAGTTTACAAGGCCTAAGACATCATGCATTACACAAAAGTTGTACAAATCACAAGGCTTACGATTTCATTGATACTATATTATTTAAACTTATAGCCACGCAGAAAAAGGGGGTAAGAGGAGATTTGAAACTCTCAGTTGATTGGGCATAGACTACAGGGAAGTCAAGGATCCTCTGAAGCTGCTTACTGGGAATGCACGGGAGAAAAGGGGAAGCCACCTTTTATTAGCTCTCAGGAATACTGTTCAGGAATGTACAGAGTGCTTGCGCCCTTACCATGCCCTTCTCTAGGGGCCGGGACAATATGGACAGGCATTAGTGGGTCTCTGTATCATCACCTCTGTGATTTTCAGCTGAGTGAGTTCAAAATACTCTTGCATTGCTGAAGCAACATGCTGTCATCTGTAGTCAAGAATCGTCCTAATCATGTCGGGTGGCTGCCTTAGCTGACTTAGCTGAACGAGGTCTGTTGGTAAATTGGTGGGAGTCTGGGGATTGCTCTAGGGGCTGAGCACTTATAGGCCCTCTTGGCCAGGCTTGGGTTTTCTCTGACAATCAAACGCCTATAACATCCTGCCGTGTTGCTGGTGGGTCCCATCTGAGGAGTCTCATTAGCTTGTGAGGAATGCCGGAAATCTTGAGTTGTGAACACAGAGTCTGGCCTCTTCCGTTTGAAGTTCCTGTCTCCTGGCAGCAGCGGCCAGGCCTGTCCCCACAGCCAGAGGCCCTAGCTGAATACTTCTGTTTCCACCCCTGCCTTCAAAACCAAAGACAGCAGGGGGAGACATATAGATTTCATTCAGCAAAGCATTTGTGTTTTTTATTAAACATGAAAGGAGATTATTTTTTTCTTTCACCACTTTGAAATCCCTATCAGTAAAAACTCTAATTAAAATGTTTCAGTTCATGAAAGAATATTTTTAGTATATCCACATTGTTTTAGCTATTTGTGCTGTGAAACCCAACATTTTGGAATAGAAATATTTATTTATAATTCTATTTTATTTTATTTATTTAATTTTTTTTTTTGAGTTGGAGTCTCACTCTGTCGCCCAGACTAGAGTGCAGTGGCATGCTCAAGGCCACTGCAGCCTCGACCTGCGGAAGGTGATCCTTCTGCCTCAGCCTTCTAAGTAGCTGGAACTACAGGAGCGCGCTACCACGCCCGGCTAATTTTTTGATTTATTGTAGAGATGCGGTCTCGCCAAGTTGCCCAGGCAGGTCTCGAACCCGCGGGCTCAGGCAATCCACTCACCTCAGCCTCCCAAAGCGCGGGATTACAGGCTGAGCCACCGAGCCCGGCTTGTTTATAATTTTAAAAAACCCTTGATTCTGGCAAATTCTGTAACCAGACATTATGATTTATTTTACCTTTGTAAGTCATGTTGTTATATTTTTATATATCCCTTTTCTTTTGAGTTCTGAAAAGCCTTCCTAAAATATTTCACTACTGCTAGCTGTATGAATAGATTGTATTGTAGAAATATAAAGATTATTCACCAATATGGCTTACAATTTTTCTTAAAAAGTTTAAGAGGGCTAAGCCATCTTCATTAGGAAGGAAAAAAACCCCTAGAGCAATAGTTTAAGAGGAATCAATTCGAGGTAAATGATTCAGAAGTAAACTAATTTAGTCACAAATGGTTTCTGAATTATAACTGAATTACAACATATTTACTGAAGTAATTCTTGGGTTTTTTTTTTTTTTTTTGCTGGTTGATTTTGACTAAACTTTGCATTAAAAATTAGCTCTCAAGATGTCCATGTAGTAGCAACATAAGCAAGAAAAAACAGCTTGCCTTAAGAAACCCCAAAATACAAAATATAATCTTCTGGTATATGACAAAAATGAAGGAACATGTCCAGGTAAAGGGAGAATTCGTTTAGAAAATTAACCATTTAATTTAAAATATCGCTCTGTTAGTGATTTACTTTTTAAAAAGTCCTCTTAGCAACTGTCGTCCTTTTCTGATGCCACGTCACACATCGCCACAGGCCCTGTGGCTTAAGATAACACTCACTCATGAATCCACGGTTCTCTAAAGTCCAGGCATGGCGAGTGTTGACTGTGCTGTGTTTCCTTCGGAGGGTTCTGGAGAGCCTCCACCTCGAAGGGGGTTGCTTGTGGCTGGAGCACTGCTGTCCCCGTTGGTTTCCCGGCTGTGGACCCAGAGCGAACGAGTCTCGACTCCCAGTTCCACCACGTTCACTGCCGCCTGGCCTCGTCCATCTTCAGAGAGAACAGTGGGCATCTCTCTCCAGGTGAATGCCGTCTATACTCTGAAACCCTTCCACCAGGAGCCCAGTCCCTCCGAGGGGCTTACCTGATCAGGTCAGGCCCACTGAAGACGATCTTTCTGTCTTAACGTCAACTACTTTAGCAACTTAATTGTAGCCATATAATCTTTCACAGCAGCTCCCAGATTAGTGTTTGATTCAATAGCTGAGAGACGGTTTGCACACCCAGGGAGTGGGAATCTCGGGAGCCACCTCAGAATTCTGCCTGCTGCAGGAGTGACATGTACCATGATTTAATTTTCAAAAACCATTTAAAACGTGATTCCTAACCCAGAATGAGAGGGTAGTTGGAGGACTTGAAACTTTTAAGCAGAAGTTAGCCCTTCTCGTTCAAATTCCAATGTCTCCCTGGTTTCAGACTGTTAAAGCCCAAGGGAGTGATCGCCTTTGTCCGTGTGGATGCACCTCTGTGCCTTTCACACCAGGACACCAGCCCCGCAAGACGTCACTCCGCTGTCCCCCACGCTGTGCGGCTTCCCTCTCCTCAGCCATCAGCGTGCAGGCTGGTGTCCTTTGGGTGTGCGTGATCGCAAAGCTCGAGAACCTGCGGGCAGCGCCTGTGAGCTCCTTCTGAGAGCAGGGGAAGGCCTCCCTGTGCTTCTTTCATCTCTGATGTGGCTGTGGCCGCCCCATGCTGGTCACAGGGCAGTGTGCCAGTCTAGTCCTCTTCTGCTCGGCAAGCCGTCCTTCCCAGAGGCGTGAAGGAGACTCGATGGCCCAGCTGCTTCCAGTTGACTCTCCTTCTCTCCCGAGGCTCAGCGGCAGTCACCCCTCCTGCTCTGCCAGTTCATCTCCTGTCCTCATTTCAACTTCCAGCACGCTCTGAAAACAGAATTGTACCCCAACCAGGGCCCGGTGAAGATTCTTAGTGTCTCCGTCGAGCTGGGCACAGTGGCTCATGCCTGTTATCCCAAGTGCTTTGGGAGGCAGAGGCGAGAGGATCGCCAGAGCTCTCAGATTCGAGACCAGCCTGAGCAACATGGTGGGACCTCATCTCTACAGTTAAAAAAAAAATTAGTTGGGTGCAGTGGCGCATGCCTGTGGTTCCAGCTACTCAGAAGGCTGAGGCAGAAGGATCACCTGAGCCCAGGCCGAGGCTGTGGTGGCCGTGAGTGTGCCCCTGCACTCAGCCTGGGCAACTGAGTGAGACTCCGACTCCAGAAAAAGAAAAAAAGAAAAAAGAAAGTGTCCAACCATGTGCTGTGCACAGTTTACGAACACAGGGAGTGTGTGAAATGGCCACATTTCTAGTTAGGGTCAGCCTGGTGCAGAATTACCTAGTCCAGAGAGTCATTCGGGTCAAGGTTAAGTTCATGTGCGGGCTTTGCTTATTGGGGTGTTTCCGCCCCGGTGGTGAGCTGGGGGCCGCTGCCCTTCAGGGGCTGGCCTAGCTCACCCTTGGTGTGTCCCTCCCACCCAGTGACTTGTCTCGAGTCATCAGATCTCAAGCCCAAGTGTACCCCAGCAGCAGGGCTGTGTGCAGGGTGGCTCTGAGGGCGCAGGTGCGAGATGTCCTGGGGTCGATTCCCAGCTGACTCACGGAGGTCACTGTATGTTTCTGCGCTTTGGCTGCCGTTTACAAGATGCTCCCTGAACAGGCCTGCGAGGAGGGTATGCTTACCTGGGGTCGATGTCTTCAGTGCTGCACCCTCCTGCGTCGAGGGTGGCGCTGATGCACTTAGTGTCCTTTTGCTGAAGAACTAGGCAGAGCTGGACCCGTGCCGAGGCTTCTCTGGCTGCCTTTTTCTTTTTCTGTTCTTTTTTGTTTTTGTTTTTTGAGTTGGAGCCTCACTCCATCGCCCAGGCTGGAGTGCAGGAGTACGCTCACAGTCACCGCAGCCTTGACCTGCTGGGCTCTGGCGATCTTTTCACCTCAGCCTCCCAAGTAGCTGGAACCATAGGCGTGTGCCACCACGCCCAGCTAATTTTTTTGGGGGGGCGTGTAGGAGTCTTACTCTGTCTCCCGGGCTCACATCATGCTCACAGCCACCACAGCCTCGACCTTCTGGGCTCCGGTGATCCTTCTGCCTTAGCCGTCCAAGTAGCTGGAATTACAGGTGTGCACTACCAAACCCAGCTAATTTTTTGATTTATTGTAGAGATGAGCTCTCACCAAGTTGTCCAGGCGGGTCTCAAGCCCCTGGGCTCAGGCAATTCTCTTGTCTGTGCCTCCCAAAGTGCTGGGATTACAGGTGTGAGCCACCGCGCCTGGCCTGGACTCTCTGACTTTCTAAATATACCCAGTATCTGACCCTTCCCCACTGCCACTACTTCTCGCTGGTCTGAGCTGTCAGACTTCTCTTACCTGACTTGCTGTTGTGGCCTCCTCCCTGGCCTTCTTGCCTCTGCTTGCTCTCCTGCAGTCTGCCCTGCAAGTGGCAGCTGGGATGACCCTTTTTACAAACATGAGTCTGGCCTTTGCATTCCTTTGCTCACGGTCCTGCCATGACTTCCCTTTGCAACGCCCTGTGAGACCTCAGGAGGTGGGACCCTGCACACACTCGGACCCAACGGCTGCGCACACGCTCCTGGGATGCGCTGCTCGTGTCTGCCCCTCGAACTGCCAGGTTGCTCTGACCGCCAGGTCTGCGTGTGCGCCCTGTGCCTAGAATGCTCCTCCCTCCATTGTGTGTTCCCTCCTCACATCTGTTCAAATGTCACCTGCTCAGAAAGGCTTGCCCTCCTCTCCTCTCACACTCCAATCTCCTTTACTTTCCTCCACTCTTGCATTTTCGGTAGACTTTGGCATAATTCCTACACACCGTACACATGACGGAGGACCCCCAACACTGGGATTTATTCATAAAAAATTGTGTATTCACTCTTGCATGCTTAAACTTCAGTCACGATCCATTTGGTGCAATGCGCCTATCAAGATGCTTTTCCCACTGCTCAAAGCAGTTTTGAACGTATCCATGTTGATGCCTTCTAGTGCTCCTGCCGTTTTTTGTTTCGACTCTTCCACATTGTCAAAACGTTTCCCTTTGAGGACTTTTTTCATCTGGGGAAACAAAAAAATCACTCAGGGTGAGACTGGGTGAACAGGGTGGGTGGGGCATGGGGGTCATGCCGTTTTTGGTCAAAAACTGCTGAACATTAACTGCTGAACACTCAGTGCGGCGTGGGCAGGTGCGCTTGTAAATCACCCATCATGAAATGGGCAGATGTGCTGAAAGAATCTCAGAAAAAAAAAATCACCAAAGCCAAATGCAGCCTCTCGCAACAACACTAGCTGGGAAAGCCTGGACTACAAAGGGTCCGCCCTCCAAAAGGTAATTCCATTTTTTAGCCACCCCCTGCCCCGTATTTTACTTATTTCTTGTGTCTGTTAGTTATTATCGGTGTCTCTATGCTAGGATGTAAGTTCTAGGTGGGCAGGGGTATCTGCCCTTCTCTTCTAAGGTATCCCAACTACATGCCCAGAACAGCCCCCGACTCACAGTAGGGCTCAACAGATATTTATTAACTTAAATGAATGGTTGTGTCAGGGCAGGCAGAGACAGAGAAAGACAAATGTGACATCAGTTAAAGGCTGGTGCCAAGCAAAGAGCAATGTGGGATTTTCAGGAAGAGGGTGGATTCAAGAGGCAGAGAATAATGCGATGAGAATAAATCAAGACATCATCCGAGTCTTCTGGTTGTCCACGATCTTCCCGGTGTGTGTCGCTTAGTAGTCATCTACTGCTCCATCCAGGGTCTGATCGTGGGTGTTCAATGAATATGTTTTGATTGACTCGTCAGCTCCATCATTGTCAAGACTTAGGTGTGTCTATAGGCAAACTATAACCTCACAGGGCAGGCAGGTAAGGAAGTACAAGAGACTGGGACCGGGGGCTGGTCGGTCATCTAAATTACAGTTTCGATGTAAGAGGGCAGGCATAATGGAAAGATCTCACTTGGACTTTCAAGTCCCGCAAATATAGGACAGAGTTCCAACTCTGTCACTTTGTGGCTGTGTGGCCTTGGGTAGGATGTTTGTCACCTTGAGTCTTCAGTTGTCTCTGCTGCTCTAGAAATATCCTAAACGTTAGAAATAATTTGTCAAAAATGTTTAATAAATAGTAGATGCTGCTACTATTATTATTGTTCTTGAATGTACATGGAGCATTTAAGATTGACTTAGATTAGTGATTGTATCTGCTATGGACTGAATTGTGTCCACACATCTCTAAATTTATATGTTGGAGCCCAGCTCCTCAATGTGACTGTATTTGCGGATAGGGTCTATAAGGTTCTGTGAGGTCATAATGCTGGGACTTTGATCTGATGGGTTTAGTGTCCTTATTTGAAGAGATACCAGAAAGCCTGTTCTTGTCCTCTGTCATGTGAGGATGCAACCAGAAGGCAGCTGTCACCAAGCCATGAAGGGAGCCCTCACCGGAAACTGAATTGGCCAGCGCCTTGAACTTGAACTTCTTAACTTCCAGAATTGCGATGAATTAATTTTTTAAAAAAGTTTCCAACAAAGTTTATTAGAGAGAGAAGAAGGGAAAGATAGAGAGACATACTGGAGCTGGCATGTGTCAGAGAAATTGCCAATTTTTGTTCTTTAAGCTGCCCAATCTGTTGTATTTTATTATGGCAGCTTGCACTGCCTAAGACCATATCAAAGGAGTTTCACAGAGTGGAGTTGATGGGAACCTTCAAGTTGTAGACAGTGTCCTGGGAACACTGGGAAGGTTCCAGATCTGGAGATGGGGTATTCCGAAGGTCTGTGCATTGTAAGGACTTCCACAAGTGGGCTGAGATTGCAGGAAAGGCTCTCAGTACAGCAGAAAACTAGATTGCTGCTCAGAATCTGCGGTGGAAGACCTGGCAGTGGACTGAGCACATGGCCCATGGGAAAGAAGTCAAGTCACCTGCACTCAGACTTTTTCCTGAGACGAGATGTTAAGGGAGGGCACAGGTCTCTGACACACCTCCTCCTCTGTTGACGAGCCAAACAGAGTTGAGCTTGCAGATGAAGGGCACTAGTGCCCAGAGGTGAGTGCAGCCAGAAAGGACAAAGGATGGTGATTATCTTTGGTTGCAAAGTGTTCATTTCCCCTAGACCTTATAGAATTTTTAAAGGAAAAAGCTAATGCCACCACACATTAAAATGTTGGTTGTTCCAGATGCATGTTTGTTACCATTGAAAAACTTTTTATGTATAATTAATAGAATTGATAGAATAGTTGTTTAGTTATATCAATGGACTAAATGCTCTGAAAATATCACTGAGGAATTTATAGATGCTCTTTTATGATTACTCTCTGAGCATACGTATCGAGTGGCTGTGCTTTACTTGAGGCCTGGGCTGTGATTCTCAATGTATGATCTTTATTTTTGCTATCAGGATATTGATTGTTTGGCATTGATAATATTTCCTGCAGCTTGAGAGATTTATTCTCCAAATTGGATATTGTCATTTCCCTTGCTTGGGTAGCTAGATATCTGAACTTACCCTAATTATAATCGACTCTTCCAGGTTGACAAAGAACCCTACAGGCTAAATCATGAAATGCATAAGGAGTAAACTTAGTTTCCTCAAGAGTCAATATTTTTCCATTTGGTTTATTACAATTCAGAATGTTCCATAAAATCCTTTTCAGAAAAAAAAATTTCAAAGTATAAAATGCACTTATTAAGTACATTTACTACACTATGAAAATTCACTTGAACCTATTCTAATCAATATCTTTTCATGTGGGAGATTTAAACTCTCTGACTACATTTAATAAAAATAGTTTAGTAAAAAGAAGTATCTGTCATATGGCAAAGGCCAGGCGAATATCAGGATGAACAACGCACAGTCCTTGACTTTGGGAAGTTCACAAATCTGTATGGGAGAGAGGCAAGTTTGATGGCAATTCACACAGTACGAACTCTGCGAGGAGGGTAAGTATTCACGGGATGCTGGAGGGACAAAGCAGAGCAGCGTTTAACTCAACTGGAGCGGGCCACAGATGTTCTCCTGAATGTGTGACACTTAAGTTGGCTGTTGAAAGACGTATGGGAATTATTCGGATGACGGGGAAAGGCTGACGGAGGGTGAGGCATTGCAGGCAGAAAGGGTGGCACAGTAGCGTTCACATTTCTGAAAAAGCAACATGTCCTCTTCGCATGCACTTTATGTAGCCCGATGTTCTCTGAGAGTAGAGTGTTGAAGGTGACAAGGCTGAGGTCAGGCCAGGAAAGAGCTTTGCAGAGAGTTTGGATGAAGAGACATGAAGTGTTTGTAAAACCTGCAATGCTGTGATTTTTTTCATACTTTAGAAATTTCAGTGGAGAACAATGATAACATCCATCTATTCTGTTTTCATTTAATCCTCATCATAATTTTGTGTCCAGCTGAGTATTTGTGATATATTGGGTTTTACTAAAAAGACAGTCATTCTGGGCTATCCTCTTCTTTATCTTTCATCTTGAATTTTATGTATGTTCAATTTTTACTTATTTATGATAGTGAGTGTTGTCAGAACGGATGTCACATTAACTTGCATACTTTTTTCATTTTCTTCATTTATTGTTCTGGAGTTTATGTTTAAATGGTACCACAGTCAAAAGAAATTACATGGCAACTGAGAACTGGAACACAACAATATTCCTTATCTTTATGTTGTATAATACTAGGGATAGACATTCTTCCCAGTCCTTATTGGAAGAGTTCTGGACCAAGGTGAAAATAACTTTGCTTTTTTCAAGAAATGGCTGCTCATGAAAGACTGTAAATCAATGAAATAGGTTCCTTATAAGGACGAACAGTTTATTAATCAAGATTTGCTTCAAGACCTCTCCCTCACTGTGTCAACCCATCCAGAGCTGTTAAAACAAACCAAAACACAAGCCAAAATAAACTCTTCCCAATGTCAACTGGTTTCCCACTTGCAAGACCTACCTTAAAGACACCCAGCCATGACCTTAAAACCCTATAAATACCCTGCCTTCATTTTCAGTTTTGAGACATTATTAAAACTCTCTCAAGTAATGTTCTTTTTTTACTGCCATCAGTCTATCAAATATATCTTTGCTTGGTCCGTAGGTTTTCCTGGCTGTAAACTAGCTTTGGCAGTTTGCTCTTCAGAATATACAGTATTTTCCCCTTAATGCTATTTTGCTTTCTGCAAGTTTAGTTACCGCTGGTCAACTGAGGTCCCAAAATAGCTGAGTACAATGGCGGGGGGAGAGATAGATGGAGCGAAGGAGGGAGGGAAATGGAGGGAGGGAAAGGGAGAGAGAGAGAAAGAGAGAACACACTTAACGTGACCTTTATTGTTGTACTTGTTTTATTTTATTGTTAGTTTTTGTTGATAATCTCTTACTACGTCTAATTTATAAATTAAACTTTATCATATTATGTATAGGGAAAAACATAGCCTATATAAAGCACAGTCTATATTCTGATGAGGTTACTGCAGCCACATTGCTCCTAAGGTAGTGTTTGGAGATTGTTGAGAGATGGCGTATAGGTAAGGGCATAAGCTAAGTTTACTTTTTGCAGACACGATTTTATCGGAGAGTATGGGGTAAGGGATGTGGGCTGAGATAATCAAAATTTTGTGTGATAGGGATGTTTCACCCTCTTCCTAAGTGGGCACTTCATCCCATGAACTGTGCTGAGCACTATGATATTTCTGGAAAGCAGTCGAAGACATTGTTTGCTTAGGGTTGCCCAATACTTCTTTGCGGACCCTCACTGCTCTCACGATGAAGTTCAATTTATGTCTTTCAGTGCCCTTATCATGTGACCTCTGCTTCGCGCCGTTTATCTTATGAATCCCCTCATCCACGTTCTTCTATACACAGATTCATTTTGTAGACACACGAGGCACTTGATTGCCTCTGGGACTTTGAGCACGCTCTTCCCACTGCTTGGACCAAGTTCTACACGCTTGGCTCGTTAGCCTCTGCATCTCCTTCCTGGCTTAGCCCAGTCATTCCTTCCTCTGGGGATTGCATCTTGAACCCCTCAGGCTGTAGTCGTGCCCCTTTGTGTCATCTCATGGTGCTCTGTGACTTCCCTATTACAGGTCTTGTTACGTCGCGTTATATTAGTACTTAGAGTCAGTGTGGCTATCTCTTGCCCAGCCTCCCAACCCAGATGGGAGCACCGTAAGGGAGACAACATGCGTTCTCTTCCTCTCTGTGTTCCCCACATAGCACACTGCTTGGGTGGTAGATGCTTCATAAATACCCACTGAGTAAATTAATCAACCCTTGCCCTGCCGCTTTCGATGAACTCCTCTCATCCTCTGTCATCCTCTGGTAACTCTGCTGCACTGGTCTCAGGACCTTCTCCTACTGGACACTACTTGACGTGAACTTTGAAGATTTATTGCACATGTTGATTTTGCTATGGAGAAGCACAGGTTTACACACACACACACACGACACACACATATTGTGTGTATCAAAGGGATACTTGCCTTCTAACTCGGTCACAGGACATAGCTTCACACATCTCACGTGCCCTTTCCACTTAATTCCTGCAACCTCGTTGCCTGTTTTTCACTTTTACACATTGGAATCTCTTCCTCATGAATATGCAAGCTTCTGTTTTCTTTCCAAGCATGAGCCCAATCCTTAAGGTGTGACATTGTCCAGGCAACTTGGCGTCTGTGCCCAAGTTCCTCTGCTCTGGCACCCTCCGCCCTCTTTTTCACATCCTTCAGCTCTCCACTCAGGAGGGCCACGTTTCATTGTGATTATTGTGGGTGCCTGCCCTTCTCCACACCATTCATGCCGTTGAGGCATGTTCCTCTGTGTTTCTAGAGCATAAGAAGTCTATGTTAGAACCCAACCCAAGGGTCTCAGGGAAGCAGAACGGACCTGCTTCTGTGGGGCAGGATCGGTACCTCAGCTGCCAATTGTCTCAGGATGACTGGACGTAGCAGCGCCACGAAGATGCGGAAGACGCACAGACAGTGAGGGCTGAGGAATACCGAGAAGTCACCGTCCCAAATATCTCATTCTCCTGTGGTCAGCGGTTCCCAATGATCATCATTCAAAGGCCATCCTTCACTTTAAAATGTCTCCTAAAAGATATAAGCAGATGGAGACAGACTGCACACCCTCATGCTTGTGGAGCCCACTAGCGCTCTCATGGAACTAAGTTCATAGAGTGAGAGGGAGTCTAGCTGTCAGACCCAGCTTTGAGGAGCAGAGCCACAGAACAGCCTTCTGGGGAGGAGACAGGTGTTTAAAAACAGATCTCAGACACCCTGATGCACGCATACCTCAATTTGCAATTGCTCCCAGCCCCCACTCCTCAGATTATCTGGACCTTAGAACCGCTTGGAGGTTCTCTTCTTCCCTCTAGTGTCTGTAGGAAATTCTCTAGAAGTTTCTCCATCAGTCCCGCCATTCCTTTGTCCGCTCAGGTGCCTGGCTTTGAAAGCTCAATCTCCACACCGTCCAAGGCCATAGCTTGTGTTTCTGCGTATTGCTTCCTGCAGTCTTAAGGCCTCTGCCTTACCTCCTATTTATGCTTTTAGGACTGTGATGGACTGAGGCCTGGGGAGGGTGAGAGAGAAGGAGCGGGAGGGGAGAGGGAGGGAGAGGGGGAGAAGGAGAGAGAAGCCTCAATTCTTTTTTTTCTTTTGAGTTGGAGTCTCACTCTGTCGCCCAGACTGGAGTGCAGTGGCCACTGCAGCCTCGACCCACTGGGCTCTGGCGATCCTTCCGCCTCAGCCTTCCGAGTAGCCGGAATTACAGGCACACGCTACCATGCCTGGCTGATTTTTTGATTTATGGTAGAGATGAGGTCTCGCCAAGTTGCCCAGGCGGGTCTCGAACCCGCGGGCTCAGGCAATCCACTCACCTCAGCCTCCCAAAATGTGGGATTACAGGCTGAGCCACCGAGCCCGGCTTCCTTAATTCTTTTTAGCAAAGCGAAGGTAAGGCTTTAACTTTGGACAAGGCTTCAGAGACAGTCGTAGGATAAGTGGAGGGAATTATAACCCAGAGAGCAACGTGTAGTTGCCAAGATGTGGCTACCATCCACACCAGCAAACCCAGTTCCATCGCTGCGGGTAGCCAACATCACCCTTGTCGACCGGGGTCTGTTTCTCCTCTCCCTTTGAGCACCCGGAAGAATGTATTTTTAGCCACCTTGAAGTTGAGTGGGGCTGTGAGGTTCCTCTGACCAACGTGAAGGGAAGCAGGGTCACCCCATGGCATGGTGGGCCCTGGGCCTGTTTTGCCAGGCCCCTCCCTATATAAACAGTTTGATCTAAAATGGATGAGGAATTCGCAGGCTCACATACGTCATAGTTACTTATCTGTGAAGACTGAGAATCATCGTTAGAGAAGAGGCACTTAGGCCCTCGATGGTCGTCCCATCAGTTCAAGGACGCGTTTCTGCAATATCCAGGCACTGGCGCTTCGTGTTTGGGTCCAGGAACTACCTTGGCCTTCCGTGTCATCAAATGCCCCATTTCTGGCTAATTTCATATTTCCAGCAGGGAGAGAAAGGCGATGATGTCATCACTCACAACGCCATGGCGCTTTGGGGGCTGTGTGCACGGAAACAACATAGGCCTTCTCGCCCCTGCCGCTTTTGAGCTCCGCATGGTTATTGCTAGTCACATCATCCCTCCTGACCCTGCATGACCCAGCCCTCCACCCTGAAGTCTGGCTTCCAACGATTCTCTCACACATTACTGTGCTTTTCTGCTGACGACCACAGATGCAAATCCTGCCCAGTGTGCGAGTGAAAACGTGAATGACGATTCAGTTCCGGTCATGGTAAACGTACTGTTTGGAATTTCATAGCCCAAACGAGTTACAACACATCTCCCAACCATGTTTCTTTGAAGTTCCTTGGGCGATCACGACTGCATTCCCGAATGTTGGCTCTTTCGATGTTGGCTGGATCCCTGAATCCCACACACGTTCGGTGCAGAAGGGTGAGCGGGAAGAGCAGTCCCCTTCGCAAAGGAACGACTAGCTTCTTGTCCGAGATGGCTGAAGGCAGTCCTGGAAGAGTGTGATGTCGCCACAACGCTCGGAAGCAAGAGGAGAACTGCAGCTGGAAGGCCTGTTTACGCTGAGTAGCAACGGACTGAGCCTTCCTTAAGGAGACAGGCCATCCTCACCCTTTGCCAAGACCTCCTTTGTCAAGTGACACAGAGCCTCCAAAAAGGATGACATGACTGAACTGCACGTCCGTAGTGGGAGAAGCACAGAGTAAAGCAAGCTCTCTGCCACCCTTGGGTGCCGTAGATTGGCAGTGTTGTGAATGGAACACAGGCAGGTGAGACTTGACACAGAGGCCTGCACAGGGTTCAAGCCCAAGAGGTGGTGGGGGACAGATGGTGGCTCAGAACGCAGAACATGTCTTGTGTCCGATATGAGTGAGAATCACCCCAAAATGAGCTTGTTGCTACCATTCTAGAAGTCAAGCTCATGATTTCGTAAAAGAAGTATCGCACTGCCCGCTGGCGTCAGTCTCCTTCACCAGGCTCTCCCCTGGAACCTGATCCTGACGTATGGTGTCAGGACGGCCCCATAGAGGCAAGTCCCAGGGCTCCTTGGGGCATCTGGTTGACTCCACACATGGGATAGAGGGTCAGAGAGGATCTTAAAAGGGAGCAATAGGGGCTGGAGCTCCCGTAGACCCTGGTCTGGGCTTGAGGTGATTCTCCCGGGCTGCACTATCAGCTCTCGTCAAGGGCCAGGCCCTGATAGGGCACCCCAAATTCCAGAGCCCCCTGAGGCGTGGGGCTCGGGGCAAAGAGCAGTGCATCCTGGATGTGACACATATCACTTCTTGCCTGAAGCACTGAAAGTCCCATGTGGTTGTCTGTTTTCTTCCTGCAGCGATACGGAGGCTGCCTGTTCCAGAGGCTACAGCCGTAATAGTGGTGCTGCCTCGGTCTGCCTGATGTCTCGAGTGAGTGTGTGGAGCAGAGTCTCTTGCTCACCCACAGGGACATTCAGTGTGAGTGAGAAATAGATAATCTTTGTGTTTAGCCTGTAAGTTTCTTTTGTTACCACAGGAAAACCTAGCCTGTGCTGACTAACACAGACCCCCTACATGATGGTTGCTGTCCAGTCACAGGCCTGCCTCTCATAACAATGAATACAATGTAGCCACTGTTCTCAAAAACACTTGGCCTAGTGGGGGATACCTGAACATAAATGAAAATTATGATCCAGTGGCACATGACAACGGGGTGACAAAGTTACTACGGATCTTAGAGGAAGGACACGTCTGCTGGAGAGGAAAGCTGGGGTGAGGATGGAGACTGGAGAGCCTTCAAACCTTCAGGTGAGGCCAAGTTGTATTTTAACATGATCTCATCTCCAAACAGTACCTCCTTGCTGATGTGGCCTTGAGAGAAGTGCCCATCAACAGGCCTGTGTATCCTCTTGATGTGTAATCTCTAAATGGAACTCTCAACTCGCTCTGTAATTGCACTAAGCCCTGTATCCTACTTGGTGCTGATAGCGCCAGCACGCTGCTGATTTAAGCAGAGAGACACCTCTGGCTGCATCTGACCCAGCACTGAAAATACATTGTTGGTGAGAAGAAGGCAGTGTCCGATGGGGCTCTCATTTCGATGCTTATCTATCAGCATGATTGCTGCCTATTTGTTTTCCAAGTGTTTTGTATACCAGGATATTTCAAGGACCGGCTCCTAAATAGGCTTCAAAGAGAATAAAGCTGCATAACGAAACATCAGAGAACATCTAAAAAGATGGATTAGCTTATAAAGGCGCAGGGGTCAAGTGGCTATGCAGAATTCACTACCAGGATAAGGGAAAGTCTTTCTTTCCTAAGGGTAGAGTGGTTGGGGAGGAGAAGAACACTTAAGTGTTAAGAATTAACCTTCCATGAGTAGATGATAGATAAGAGGCATAGTCCCAGTAAGTGAAATTGGTGGACTGTGAGCAGAAGAGATTGGTGGTGGTGGTGGTGGTGAGGGGTGTCTTGAAATGGAGATAGAGCTCGAAGCTTCCTGCTTGCTGAAAGACAATATGGAATCAAGAGGATTAAGAGCATGGCTAAGAGTTTGTGGATACTAGAGCCAGACAAAAATGTATTAAGTCACTGGCTCTGTTTTCCATGGTACTGATCTGTGCCAAGCTCTTTGATCTATTTATGCCTAGTTATAGTAAAAGAATTCAGAAAAGTATTCAATAGCATTTTTTTTTTGAGTTGGAGTCTCACTCCGTTGCCCAGACTGGAGTGCAGTGGCCGCTCCCGGCCACCGCAGCCTCGACCCGCTGGGCTCCGGCGATCCTTCCGCCTCAGCCTTCCGAGTAGCTGGAACTACAGGCGCGCGC
>CAUYQG010223907.1:0-12107 GCA_963574415.1 Tarsius wallacei | reverse complement strand
GGACCAGGTACTCTTTGTGTTGTTACATATTCCTCTCTCCTTCTCTCCGCTGACAGAGTCCAGCGACTGCCAATACCTCCCTTGTCCTAGTGTGACTAGTGTTCAGGAATCACTTATGAATGAAAACATGCAGTATTCAGTCTATGATAGATCACTAAGAATTATGACCTCCAACTCCATCCAATTTGCTGTGGAATACATGATTTTGTTATTTATGGCACTTAATACTCCATTGTGTATATGCACCACATTTTTTTAATCCAGTTTACTTTTGATGGGCAGGAGGATTGGTTCTATGTTTTTGCTATTGTGAATAGTGTAGCTATAAACATGCATGCACAGGTGTCTTTTTGGTAGAACAATTTATGTTCCTTTAGGTATATTCCCAGGAGAGGTATTGCTGGATTAGATGGAAAGTAAATTTTTAGTTCTCTTAGGAATTGCCACACTAGTTTCATAGACATTGAACTAGCCTGCACTTTCCCCCAGCAATGTAGAAGCATTCCCTTTTCTCTGTGCGCTTGCCAGCATTTGATGGTTTTGATTTCTTAGTGATGGTCACACTTACTAGAGTTAAGGTGATGTCTCATTGTGATTTTGATTTGCATGATTAGTGAGGCTGAGCATTTTTTAGTGTATTTATTGGCTGCTTGTAGTTCTTCTTGTGAAAAGTATCTATTCATGTCCTTTGCCCACTTTTCAATAGGGTTATTTGTTTTTGTTTTTTCCTTTCAGCTTATTTGATTTCCTGGTAGATCCTGGATGTTAGGCCTTTGTCAGATACATAATTAGCAAATATTTTTTCCCATTCTGTGGGCTGTCTCTCTGCTCTTTTAATGGTTTCTTTTGCTGAGGTCCTACTTGTCTATTTTAGCTTTTATGGCATTTGCTTTTGGAGATTCAGTCAAGAATTGATTGCCTACTCCAATGTGCATAAGAGTGTTTCTTACATTTTCTTTTAGAATTCTTATAGTTTGAGGTGTTACAGGTGTTACATTTAGGTCTTTGATCCATTTGGCATTGATTTTTATATATGGTGATAGATAGTATTCCTTTTTCATTCTTCTGCACATGGTCATCCAGTTTTCCCAGCACCATTTGCTAAATATGGTCTCCTTTCCACAGTGATTGTTATTGGTGACTTTGTTGAAGACTAGTTGGTTGAAAGATTAAGATTTTGCTTCTGTAATCTCTGTCCTGTTCCATTGGTCTGTGTGCCTATTCTTGTACTAGTACCAGGTTATTTTGATTACTGTAGCCTTGTAGTGGGCTTCATTACTGGGATGTAGAGCTAGTTCAACATTTGCAAGACCATGAACGTAATTCAGCACATCAACAGATGTAAAACCTGATTATATAATTAGATGCAGAAAAAACATTCGACAAAATTCAGCATCCCTTCTTGATAAAAACTCTTGAGCACCTAGCTATAGAAGGAACTTTCCTCAAAACAGTAAGAGCCATCTGTGCTAAACTCAAAACTAACATTTTGCTCAATAACAGAAATTGGAAGCATTCCCTCTGAGAATGATAACTAGACAAGGATGCCCACTCTCACCCCTCCTGTTCAACATGATTTTCGATGTCCTAGCCAGAGTGATCAGGGAAGAGAAGGAAATCAGGGGTGTTCAAATAAGAAAAGAAGAAGTTAAGCTATCCTTCTCTACAGACAATATAATTTTGTACCTTGAAAACCTTAGGAAATCTGTCAAAAGCCTCCTCACATTGATAATCAACTTTGGTAAAGTCTCAGGGTAAAAAATCAATGTGCAAAAGACAGTTGCATTCTTTTTTTTTTTTTTTGAGTTGGAGTCTCACTCTGTCGCCCAGACTGGAGTGCAGTGGCCGCTCCCAGCCACTGCAGCCTCAACCTTTTGGGCTCCGACGATCCTTCCGCCTCAGCCTTCCAAGTAGCTGGAACTACAGGCGTGCACTACCGGCTAATTTTTTTGATTTATTGTAGAGATGAGGTCTCACCAAGTTGCCCAGGTGGGTCTAGAACCCGCGGGCTCAGGCATTCCACTCACCTCAGCCTCCCAAGGCGTGGGATTACAGGCTGAACCACCGAGCCCGGCGACAGTTGCATTTCTATACACCAGCAACAAGTAGACAGAGTGCCAAATAAAAAGCATAATACCATTCACAATAGCCACAAAAAAAGAAATACCTTGGCATCCACCTAATCAGAGAAAGAACTTTACAATGAGAAGTACAAAATGCTGCTCAAATAAATCAAGGATGATACAAACAAATGCAAAAACATTCAATGCTCATGGATTGGAAGAATCAATATTGTCAATATTTCCATCCTACCCAAGGCAGTCTACAGATCCAATGCAATACTCATCAAATTAGCAACATCATTTTTCTCAGACCTGGAAATTACAATACAGAAATTCATATGGAAACCAAAAAGAGCATGAATAGCCAAAAAAATCCTCAGGAAAAGGAACAAATCAGGAGGTATCACACTTCCAGACTTTAAACTTTACTGACAAAATTATTGAGCATCAATTATCTACTAATAAAACAAGCACACTTCTAGGTGCTTTGAGACACAAGAAGCAAAATAGACAAAATTCCTTGCTCTCGTGAAGTCAATATTCTTGTCTGTCTTGGCATAATCTTGGGAAGATTTTGTGAGATATTGCCTATAAAATGCTTAGCTCTGTGTCTGACACATAATAAATGTTCAAGAAGTATTAGTGTCATTATTGTTAGTATCACTGCTATTATGAGGACATTATTTTCTCTCCTGCTACTATCTGCTTCTAAGAATTCAAATTTCAAGATAAATTCAAATTCCTCCTTTTTTCAGAAGAGGTCCCAAACCTAAATATCAGACATTTTTGCCAAAGATTCTCTATGCTCCCTGAAAACGTAATAGTGGCTTCTCCCTTTACTAACTCACTGAAGTGAATATTTCTTAACTTCAAAGTATCCTCCCAGTTGTTTGTCCTCTGTGTGGAGGGAACAGTATGCAATAGAAGGAATACAATAAGGGAATTATATTGTCTCATTGCATAAGGGAAAAGTAACATTAACTCAACAGTGCACATCCTCCCTGTTGTGATAGAGAATCACAGAGCTTTGAGGACACCGTATGAAGCTCTCTCTTTTTCTCTGACACTGTGTTTGCCAGCTAGACACCCGCCATGCAAAATCCAGGGGTCTTCATGCTGTACAAGTTGATTACATGGCACAAATAGGGTTCTTTGGTTGTAAGCATCAGAAACTAAGTCCAACTAACATAAAGCAAACAAGAAAATGACTGGTAGATTATGGGGTAGTGCCCACAGACCATGGAAAAGCTGATGAACTGGGATAAATTCTGCAGTGATCACAACAGGGATCTAAATAACATGATACATTAACTATCTCTTTCAGGCATTCCCTCAAATGGAGGTTTTTCTTTTGTTAGTGGTTAGTTTGTTCAATGTCACTTATATATGATTCATCCCTTATACCCACCCCAAATGCAGTACATAATCTATTGCCTTCAGCATAGTCTTCTAATGATCATGATTGGGTTTATCAATGACTAGAAAGAAAATATGAACATTTACATTTATGACTTACCTTGCTCTCATCTCAAGGGAAAATTTTGACAGTTTTCAAAAACTGCGGCCTGCATCAGCCTGGTCAAAACATTAAGATGTGAACCAGCAGATGTTTTTGGAATTAAGCCTCACATGGTCCTGTTGACAGAAGGCAAAACTCAACCCCTGTGCTGCTTCTATCTGTTCTTCAGAAAGCAATGGGTTCTCGGTGCTCCGCATAGGGAACAAATGACATTTTTCTCTTCAAGAACTGTGGAAACTCAAAACCACCGGGACTTAAATTTCTAAACTTCACCCAGACCCAAAGTCTTTTTTTTTCTTTTTAATAAACTTTTTATTGAAGAATAACATAGAGAAAAGTACACAAATCATACATGTACAGCTCAATAAATGTTCGCAAAGTGAACACACCTGTGTGTCCACTAACCAGATCAATAAATAAAATGTGACCAGCACCCCAGATGTCCTCTTTGTATCTCCTCCAGATTAAAACACACCTCTTTCCAAAGGCAACTAGTTTCTTGACTGCTTATAAGACAGACTAACTTGATCTGTTTTCAACTTGTATAAAGGTATTGAAATCAAATAAAATATAGAGAAGAATATCTAAATTTAAAGCATTTAGGAAGCAAGAATTGCAATTTGGGCATACACATAGACTGGGATAAAGCTAATGGACTGGGGTAAATACTGCAGTGATTCAAACTGGGATCTGAATAGCATGATCTAATGAACTGTCTCTTTCAGGCATTCCCTCAAACAGACGTTTTTCTTTGTCAGTGGTTAGTTAGTAAGTTTTCTTTTGTTAGTGTTAGTATGTCCACAGACCAGAAAGAAGGTTGGAGTCTTTATAAAAAGAAATGTTATGTCCTGTTTTGAAATAAAGTTCACTGGCACTAGTCAAGTTTTGGAGAGTTAGAAAACTCTGATTGGTGAGTGATGATGACGGGTAAAACTAATCTTAGAGTCCCAGCTGGTTGTTTCAGTAGTTATTAGATAGAACTGGTTTCAGATTACAACAGGCAGTTCCAAGCAGCCAGGCTTGTAAAGAATTACATTCTTGGGGCAATGTTATGTGCTCTGAGTGCTTTTTCTCCCTGGCATCTTGACTCTGTTTTAGTTGGGTATGACAAGAATGACCCAATTCATATGATCATATTTTACAAAAGAATCCCATAACAGTTGCTCTTTTGTGTCTGCCTTTTTCATTCAAAACTGTGTTTTATTCATAAGATTCACTTATGTTTTTGCATGTGGCAGTAGCTTGTTCAATTGTCATTGGTATAAATCTTTCATTGTATTGATATTACACATTTTATTTTTTCATTTTAATATTCGTGGACATTAAAGTTTCACATTTTCGCTGTCTTATCACATGTGTATGTGTTAGATATTTATAGCAATGGACTGTCTAAACCATAAGCTACATACGTATTACTAAACAGCTTTCAAAAGTGACTGTGCCAGTATACACTACTATCCCAAAGTAGTTGAGTATATATTACATATTCATCAACATTTAGCATCTTCAGGCTTTTTAATTTTAGTCATGCTAGTGTATGTAGATACATCTTTTTGTAGTTTTAATTTGTATTCCTCTAATGACTAATAAGGTTGATTTTTTATATGTTTATTGGCTGTTTGGATTTCCTCGTTTGTAAGGTGTCTGTTCAAACTTCTTCATATGTTATGTTCTTGGGTTTTCTGTCTTGTTACTGATTTGCACAATTTGATTGCATATTCTGAATATAGCCCTGTGTTAGGTATAGGAATTGCAATATGTTCTCCCATTCTTTCTTTGCCTTTTTACTGTCTTAATTTTAAAAGTTCAATTTCCCTATAATTTTTCCTATAAAGTTGGTGCTTTTTTTGTTCACTTTTTAGAGATCTTGTCTATTCCTAGGTCATGAAAATATTCTATTATGTTGTCATCCAGAAAGTTATAGTTTTACATTTTACATTTAGATCTGCAATCTATCTGGAACTCATTCTTAGGTTTGGTGTGAAATAGAAACCAAAATTTGCTTCTTTTTCTATATAGATAACCAACTGGCCTAGCACTATTTATTGAAAAGCCTTCCCCACTGCACTATGGTATCACATTTGTACATTGATGTGGGTCTGGAATTTGGGGGACCTTTTATTCTGCTTTTATTTTTCATATAGTTATTAGCAATATACCATATCCTCTCAATCACTGTAGCTCTGTGGTAAGTCTTAACATTGGGAAATGTAACTTCTCTAATTTTATTTTTTATTAAGCTAACTTTACTATTCCTGATACTTTGCATTTACATATACATTTTGAATCAGCTTATCAATTTCCCCCCCAAAACTGTGAATTTTTAAAAATTTAAATTGTATTGAATCTGTTAAACAATTATAAGACAGTTTGCATTTATATATTACATTTTCTAATCCATAAACATCATATATCTTTCCTTGTATTTAAATTTTTAAAATTTGTAACAGTCATGTTTTGTGATGTTTCTGTAAGATTCTCTAAATCTTTAATTAGAGTTATCCCTAAATATGTAACATTTTAAAAGAGATTTATATGTTAGCTTTAAAAAAATTATTTCCTAGTTGATAGCTAAATTTATTTATTTTTTATAATTTATCTGTAGTGTTTTTTAGAATACATATACATATATATGTTTATTATTTTTTAAATTTTTGTATTTTAAAGATGTGGGGTACAATTCAGAGTTAATTATACGCATGTTCATTATGCAGGTACCTTTGTTAATGAGGTGTGGACTCCTTCCCCCAGCAGAATCCTACTACTCCCAATCCTGCCCCTCATCCTGGCAATTTCCCACTACTGACAAACCTTTTCTTATAGTATTATGATAATTGTTCTAAGTCCACTTATGAGTGAGAACATGTGATACTCAGTTCGTTGTTTCTGTGATAGATCACTTAGTATTATAAACTCTAAGTCCATCCAAGTTGCTGTGAAATTCATAATTTTGTCCTTATTTATGGCTGTGTAATATTCCATTGTGTATTTGTACCACATTTGTAAATTTTTTATCCAGTGCTCTTTCAATAGGCAACATGATTGGTTGCATGTTTTTGCTATTGTGAACAATGCTGCAATAAACATGCATGTGCAGGTATCTTTTTCATAGAGTGATTTGAGTTCCTCTGGGTATATTTCCTGTAGGGGGATTGTGGGGTCGTATGGAGGGTCGGTTTTTAGACTTTTTAGGAATCACCAAACTGTTTTTCGCAGAGGTTGTACTAGTTTACACTCCCACCAACAATGTAGGGGTGGTTCCCTTTTCCCCACAACCTCTAGCATCTGTTGTTTTTTGAGTTAATTGATGATGGCCATTCTGACTAGAGTTAGGTGGTATCTCAGTGTGGTTTTAATTTACGTTTCTTTGATGACTAGTGAGGCTGAGCATTTTTTCATGTATCTGTTGGCTGCTCATATGTCTTCTTTTGAGAAGTGCCTATTCATATCTTTTTCTCATTTTGCAATGGGGCTGTGTGTTCTTTTCTTTTTGGCACATTTGAGTTCCTTGTAAATCTTAGATGTTAGGCCTTTGTCAGATACTGTTGGCAAATATTTTTTCCCATTCTGTTGGCTGTTATCTTGCTCTCTTGATGGTTTATTTGGCTTTGCAGAAGCTTGTCAGTTTGATGAGGTCCCACTTAATTCTTGTCTGTCTTATCTCTTATGACATGGGCACTTAGGGTTTTGATCAGGAATTCTTATATATGTTTAGACCTTTGTTTTTTTTCTTTCCTTATTGCGCTGATAAGGTCCTCTAGAATATTGTTGAAATAGACATGGTGGCAACAGGCATTCTTGCCTCATTTTCAGCCTCAAAGAGAAAGCTTTCAATGTTTCATTATAATATGATATTTTCTATAGATTTTCTGTAGCTATGTTCTGTAAAATTAAGAAAGTTTCCATTATGTTAGTTTGAAGCTTTTATTTTAAATGGATGTTTAATTTTGCCAAATGCCTTTTTTGTATTTATTGAGATGACATGCTTTTCCCTTTATTCTTTCACTGTTTCAAATTATATTCCAATTATTTTTAATGTTAAGCCCAGTTTAGATTCCTCAATAAAGTCACTTTATCATGATACACAATACTTTTATATATCATTGACAAATATATTAATATTTCAATGATTTCTCATATTTATGAGAGAGATTAATCTGTAATTTTCTCTTTTCTAATATACTTTAATGTTTTAATATCATGAGTTCAGGATTTTTTTTTTCTGTTCTCTGGAAGAGTTTGTATAAGTTGATGTTATTTCTTTCTTAGCAGGCAAAATTCAACTCTGAAGCAATATGGGGCCTGGCAGTTGTTGTGTGTGCTTGTGGAAGAATTGCTTTGCTTTGTAGATAGGTTTTTAATTATGCATATAATTTATTTAGTTGACAAGTGGCTACTCATATTTTACATTGTCAGTTTTATTTAGTTGAGTTTTTCTATTAGTTCGCTTATTTTCTCTAAATTTTTAAATGTATGAGCTAAAATTTGTTATATTAAAAATTTCCAGAATAACTCCTTAATATTCTTTTATTCCTGATATCAGTAATATGTGATATATTTGTGTGTATGTGTGTTGTGGGTTCCTTGACTCAATGATTCACTGGAAGGACTCATAGGACTCGGAAAAGCTGCATTCATGGTTATGGTTTATTATTGTGAGAGAATGTACATTAAATTCAGCAAAGGGAAAAAGCACATAAGTTGACATCCAATGAAACAAGGTATAAGCTTCCAGGTGTTCACTCCCTATGGCATCACACAGATGCACTTGATTCTCCCAGCAATGATGTGTGACAACTGTTATCAACTAGGGAAACTCACCTGAGCCTCAGGATCCAGGGTTTTTACTGGGAGTCAGTCAGGTAGGCATGCAGCACTTGCATACTGAGTATAGGGTACTTGATCATATTCTAACCAATGCCAGTCCAAAATCAGATATTCACTATAAGTCACATTGTTAGTCTAGACTATGAGATCAAACTGGTTAATTAATCTCAAGGCCTCAGACATATAGAAACACTCTTGTCAGGCAGAATATTCCATGAGCTCAAAGCTCTCCTCTCAGGAGCCAGCCAAGGGCCAATTCTGAACACAAGCCTTTCTTAGGAAGGGATGAATTTGAGCAACCAAAGTCTGTTAATTAATCCTTTCCTGCACACTTTCTTTTCTTCATTATCTTCATTCTTGCTAGATTTTATCAATTATATTAATCTTTTAAAGGAACTTTCTTTTGGCTTTGTTGATTCTCTTCATTCTATTTTCTATTTCACTAACTTGTACTGTTAACATTATTATTTATATCCTTCTTATTTTGTGTTTAATTTGTTTTTCTTTTCTATGTTCTTGAGATGAGTATATCAATTTTCAATCTATCTACTTTTTATTATATAACCTTAAGGTATATCAGTCTCTCACTAAGCATGACTTTAGCTGCATTCAAAAATATTTACTATGTTGTACTTTTACAAAGTTCAAATTATTTTCTAATTTCTGTTCTGATTTTCTTCTTTGAGACATATGTCATTTATAAGTATACTGCTTACTATCCAAAACATTTGTGAATAGTCTCTATTTGTAAAAATTAATATCTGGGTTAATTTCACTGTGTTCGGAGAACATACTATAGATAATATCAATCCTTTGAAATTCATTGATATTTATTTAATGATCCAAAATGTGTTGGTAATTATCCCATGATCACTTACAAAATAAAATGTATTCTGTAATTGTTGGGTGCACTGTTAGGTAATGCCTGCTAAGTGAAATAAGTTAATCATGTAATGTAAGTCTTCCATGTCCTACATGTAAATTTGGGTACTAAAAAGTTAGAATTATCTTATGTTCTTGATGCATTGTTAAATTTAACATTATGAAATATCCCTCCTTATTACTTACTTTTGCTTAAAATATACATTTTTTTTGCTGTTAGCCTAAGTACATCATCTTCATTCTGGTTAGTGCTTAAATGGTATGTCTTTAGTGATATGTACATTCACCCTATCTATAACATACTGCAAATTTTTGTTTCTTGTAAAAAGAATATAATGAGGTTTTGAATTTTTAACAAATGTCACAATCTTGGTTTTTTTAATTGGAACACTTAGTATGAATAAATATAATGTAATTATTGACATATGTGTTTATATCTACCATCTGCTTTCTATTTGTTCAGTAGGTTTCATGTTTCTTTTCTTCTTTGTTACCTCTTTTTAGATAAATATAGTATTTGGATTATTTCATTTTTCATTCTATTAATTGTTGATTGGTTCTATATAATTGTATTGTTATTTCAGTGATTAAATTAAATATTACAATATCAATTCTTGATTTACTAGAGTACAATAGAATTAGTATTTTTATCAACTTCTGCTTAATGCAAAGATGCTGGAAAACTTTAATTGCGTTCTATCTCATGACTTTTATATGACCGTTATGCACTTTTAAATTCAGCTAAATGTTAAATCTCACAAGATATTGTTTTGTGTAGATGATGTTTAGATTTACCCATATATTTATATATTTTTTGTTCCTTATGTTTTCCTTCACTTTTTGTTCCTGTCTGACTGAACAGTTGAGCATACCCCCAACCCTGACTACCACCTTATTATTTCTTTTAGTTCAGACATGCAGCTGACTTCTTATTTCAGATTTTATTTTTCTGGAAATGCCTTTTTTCTACCTTCATTTTTAAAGGATATTTTCATTTTAAATATAATTCTAAGCTGACAATTGTTTTCTTTTAGCACTTTAACAATGTTTACCCTTGTGTTATGTCTTCCATCATTTGTGCTGAAAATGTGCTGTGAGTCTTGTTGCTTTGCAGCTAATGTATCTTTCTTCGTCCCCATGCCCCCACCTCCAACCAGTTGCTTTTCATTTTTCTTTGTTTTTGTTTTTCAGCAGTTTTGTTAATGTGTTCCTAGGTATGTTTTTAAAAAATTCTTATTTTGAACTTATCTTGCTTGAGTTTATAGAGCTTAAATAATTTTTATAATGGTGATTTATGTAGTTTGGGAAAATTCTTGGTGATTGTTTTTTAAATATTCCTTTTGCTCCATTCTTTCTCTCCCGTCCACTAACACTTTACTCTCATTTTTGTTAGACTTTGGATGTGTTATCTATTTTTATTGTTCTCCATACTTCAGTCTGAATATTTTCTTTTTTTTTTTTTTTGAGTTGGAGTCTCACTTTGTCTCCCAGACTGGAGTGCAGTGGCACATTCCCGGCCACTGCAGTCTCGACCTGCTGGGCTCCGGCGATCCTTCCGCCTCAGCCTTCCGAGTAGCTGGAACTACAGGCGTGCTCTACCATGCCTGGCTAATTTTTTTTATTTATTGTAGAGATGAGGTCTCACCAAGTTGCCCAGGTGGGTCTCGAACCCGCGGGCTCAGGCAATCCACTCACCTCAGCCTCCCAAGGCACGGGATTACAGGCTGAGCCACCGAGCCTGGCAGTCTGAATATTTTCTATTGACTTGTCCTCCATGTCACTAATTCTTTTTTCAACTTGCTTTATTTTCCATTTAGCCTATATACTGCGGTATTAATCTCAATATTTTTCAGTAATAGAATTTCCATTTGATTCTTTTTAATACATTTCAATTCTCTCATAATATTTTTCATCTTGATATTTATTTCATCAAACATTAATCGATATAATTTTAAGTCTATGTCTAAATATATTTATATCTGGATTGCCTATAGCTCTGTTTTATTCCAGTTTTTGTTTTCTCTTAGTTTTTATTTATTTAGTTCTGTGTCCTTGTAATCTAATAATACATTACTGACTGCCATTTTTTTTTTGAGTTGGAGTCTTACTGTGTCACCCAGACTGGAGTGCAGTGGCACACTCTCGGCCACCGCAGCCTCGACCTGCTGGGCTCCGGCGATCCTTCTGCCTCAGCCTTCCAAGTAGCCAGAACTACAGGCGCGCACTACCATGACCAGCTAATTTTTGATTTATTGTAAAGACGATGTCTCACCAAGTTGCCCGGGTGGGTCTCGAACCCACGGGCTCAGGCAATCCACTCGCCTTGGCCTCCCAAAGTGCTGGGATTACAGGCTGAGCCACCAAGCCCAGCCGGCCCATCTCTTTAAAAAAAAAGGTGTCTGCTGTCTCACCACTTCTATTCAATGTCAGCCTGACCCTATGCAGTAAGACAAGAAAAAGAAATACAAAATATAAGAATTGTAAATAAATAAAACTGTCATTTGTCAATGTTATAATCTCCTACATAAGCAAAAACTACACTAATTTTTAGAATTAAAAGAATCATTTTTCAAGATAATTACACACACCTACAAATAATTTTAAAATAAAGGCCAACATACAAAAATAATTGCACTTCCATACATTAATATTAAACACTTGGAAAATATATTATTTTCTAAGTTACTGCTAATTCTATTTTTCTATATATTTGAAGCTTTTGAAAATAAAGAAAAAATATTGAGCAAATAATGACAGTTTTATTTATTTACAATTCTTATATTTTGTATTTCTTTTTCTTGTCTTACTCCACTGTG
>CAUYQG010223904.1:0-11937 GCA_963574415.1 Tarsius wallacei | reverse complement strand
TTAAAGGCTATAATACTGAGTGATCTATCACAGAAACAAAGAACCAAGTATCACATGTTCTCACTCATAAGTGGACCTTGAACAACTATCATTATACTATAAGAAAGGGATTGGCAGTAGTGAGAAACTGCCAGGGGACGGGGGGGCATACCTCACCAACAAGAGTACCTGCATAATGAACATTTATATATCTAACCTGAATTGTATCCCACATATATATTTTTTTAATTAAAAAAAAGTCTGAACGCTTCTTAAAACCTGCCTAGAGGAAATTTGTCTACGTCTCACCTGTGCTAGCTACCTTGCTTCAATGGCCAGGGACTCAGTTTTTAAGGTTTATTTGGGGCCCCTTGGCCAATAGGGGGTCCATTCAGTTGGTGGGGTTTTATTTTTATTTCTCAAAAGGAAGACATGTAGTTGTGTGCCGTCTGTTCCAGTCACGCTGCATCACCCCATAAATTCTAGGCTAATCTACAATAAGCAATCATGACCTGATATCTCGCCTTCCTTATATTCACTTTAGGTTTTGCTGTGATAGTGCCTTGACAAAAGAAAAAAAACTAAGACAAATTAAATTTAAGAGTCTAATTGAGCAAAAAATGATTTGTGAATTGAGCAGTCTTCCTGAGGAACAAGAATGGACACAGAGGGACTCCAGTGCAGCCACATGGTAGAAAAAGATTTATAGACAGAAAAAGGAAATTGACATACTGAAAACAGAAGTGAGGTACAGAAACAGCTGGATTGGTTACAGCTCAGCATTTGCCTTATTTGTACCCAGTTTAAATTGTTGGTCACCTTTGATTGGCCAAAACTTGGTGATTGGCACAAGAGTAGGTTACAGTCTGTTTATACATCTGCTTAGCTTACAGTTCACCATGTGAAAGGTTATGGAGAAACCTCTAGGTCAGGGTGTCCAACATTTTGGCTTCCCTGGGCCGCATGGAGTAACCTTTTGGTTTCCCTGGGCTGCATGGAGTAAAGAGGAATTGTCTTAGGATGCTGTAAAATTACATAATACAGTTGGTGAATATACATAATAAGATTCCTTTTTACAAATTTTTTTTATCTTTAAGTTGGAATCTCACTCCGTTGCCCAGGCATACTCACAGCCACCCCAGCCTCAACCCGCTGGGCTCTGGTGATCCTTCCACCTCAGCCTTTCAAGTAGCCGGAACTACAGGCACATGCTACAATGCCCGGCTAATTTTTGATTTATTGTAGAAACGAGGTCTTGCCAAGTTGCCCAGGCTGGTCTTGAACGTGCAGGCTCAGGCAATCCATTTACCTTGGAATCCCAAAGTGCTGGGATTACAGGCTGAGCCACCAACCTCGGCCTTAAAATATTTTTTATTATGAAGTTTAGAAAAATGAGAGCAATATAAAACTAGTGGAAAATTTGACCTTGTTTTTGTTAAATTAATCTATCAATGTCTGCTTGGATGGAAGTGGTCGCAATTCCTTGTGAGTTCTCAAGGTGCTTGTCAGAAATGTTTATTCACATTTTGCTTTTCGTGTGCTTCACAATTGAAAACAGCTGTTTGCAAATGTATGCACTGCCAAAAAGCGATGTCGGAATAAGGCATGATTGGGAACTTCAAACATGGAACTACACACGAGGTCACAAAGAAAATAAAAGCTAAAAGCACATGGTGTCAAAAGACTTTCCGGGGCCACATTACCAGCTGTCCTGGGCCGCATACAGCCCTCAGGCCATGGTTGGACATGCCTGCTTGAGGACAAACTTAAAATATGTAAGGAGGTGGCTTTAAGCTAAACTTAGTTTAACAGCCTCAATGTTTTTTTTTTAAAGACGGATGTCTAATGAAGAAACTCTGAGCTACTGTGACATAATAAGAAATATACATTTTAGTTTTTGTCCCTGGTTCCTGGCATTGGTCTTCTAAAACCCTTGTAATTTCCTAAATGGAGTCTCTTTTGTTATTCTTTCCCAGCTCCTTTCAATCAGTTTATGTTAATGAGGTGACGTTTGAAAGCCCATAAGGATGGGGCTGGTCACCAGGGGAACCAACCACAAGAAAAGTGAAAGGCATACTTAGAATTGGTATAAATATTAAGCCTTTTACCTTTGCCTAATGCAAGTGTCCAAGTTAGACTAATTAGGCTAGAACTTTCAGCCTCATCCTTGACCTTTAGGGAGAGTAACTGCATCACCAATGGCCAGTCATTCAATCAGTTATGCCTATCTAATGAAGCCTCCATAAAATCCCAAAAGGATGGTGTTTGGAGAGTCCCAGGCTGTGGAACACATGGAGGGTGCTGAAGGGTGGCATTCATGAAGGGCATGGAAGCTGTGTGCCTTTTCGACAGACCTTACCCTGCGCATCTCTCCCATCTGACTGCTCCTGGGCTGTAGCTTTTAAAAATAAACCGAACATTGAATACGTAAACTGTTTTCCCTGTTCTTTGAGCCATGCTAGCAAATAATTGAACCCGAGGAGGAGGTTGTAGGAACTTCCATTTTATAGCCAGTTGGTCAGAGGCACAGGTCAGAACTTGCAGAGGCATCCGAAGTGGGGACAGTGTTGTGGATGATTCCAGCAAATAACTGAACCCAAGGAGGAGGTCATGGGAACCTCCGATTTATAGTCAGCTGGTCAGAGGCACAGGCCAGAACTTGGACGCACGACTGGCATCTGAACTGCGGACCGTGTTGAGGGCCTAAGCCCTTAGCCTGTGGGGTCTGCGCTAATTCCAAGAAGATAGTATCAGAATTGAATTGAATCGGAGACACCCAATTGGTGTCCACAGAAGACTTGGTGGGGGGAGAGGAGGGAAGTGAAGATTGAGCATTAGAGGAAAAAGCAATTGATATTTCCAATTCAGCTATAAGTGCCTGGAAATTCCTTTATTTTGCTTTCATGTTGGAGTAATGGTGTGAATTGTTATATAACTCTAAGTTGTGTTGATGACAATAAATGTCATTAGGGTATTTACAAGGAAGTCTGGTCAAGGCTCATCACCGCCCCCACCCCCTACATGTCTTCTCAGTGGGAGTAGGCCTCATTCCTGCTATGAACCTTTCCCTTCCCAATTATTTTCCTACTCTTACAATGCGTAAACTGTCTATGCTTCTATTTGTAGTCAGCCTTTCCCCTTGGGTGCTGAGTCCTATTCCCTCTTCTTCTTTAAGGGCCATTGCTCCACTCTTGTGGCCCTTTCTCTTCAATATCACTTTATTTTTTGTTTTGTCTCCCCTGAATCATTGCCACCAGCACATAAATGTGCAAAAACTTCTGTCATCTTAAAGGATCTCTCTTGTAACCCTGCACCCGTGCCCAACACTATCCCACTTTCTCTGCTTCTCTTAACAGGAAAACTCCTCCCCAGAGTTGTTCATGGTTTCCAACTCTGGTTCCTCTCTTCCCATTCTCTATTGAACCCACTCCAAACAGGCTTCTACCACCATCATTCTACTAAAACTGCTCTTGTCAAAGTCACAGGATCCCAAGTTGCTAAATCCTGTGGTGGATGACCAGTCCTCATCTTTCTTGACTCAGCAAATAAAGTATAGTCTTAACACTGTTCATCACTTCTTCCTCCCTGAAACACATCCTTCACTAGACTTCCAGGATATCACATTAATATGTTGTGACTTTTCTTCTACTTCAAAAGAAGAGGAAATCTTGTGGAGCATAGATTAAAGGGGAGACACATTTTAAAGGGCAAACTATGTGTATAGGGTTGGAATGGGGGTGGCGACGAGGAGACCTGGGGGAAACAGACAGCCTCTAGGGTAGACCCTTCTGTGATTCCTGCCTTCTGGTGTCCACTCTTGTATAATACCCTCTTCTTGAGTGTGGGCTGCATCTGTGACTTTCTTCTTTTTATTTGTTTGCATGTTTTAAACTGAAAAATAAAAAAATTTATATATTTGTCATGTATAACATAATGTTATAAAATCTGTAAACATCATGGAATGGCTAAATCAAGCTATTTAACACATTCATTATCTCACATACTTATTTTTTTTGTGTGGTGAGAGCATTTAAAATCTATTCTTAGTAATTTTCAAGAGTACAATACATCATTATTAACTCTAGTCACTATGTTGTATAATAGATCTCTTGAATGTGACTTTCTTCTGTTGAATAGACTATGACAAAGATGATGGAATGTCACTTCTGTGTTTAAATGACATTATTCAAGACAATTTCTTGCTAGGAGGCTAGTGCTAGAGATTCTCTCTCCCTGGTTAGCTTTGAAAAAGTGAACAGCCAGGTTGGGAGGCCCATGTGGCAGATAACGGAGGGTGGCCTCTGGGAGCTGAGTCATCCCCTAGTTAACAACCCCCAATAAACTGGGGCCCTGTAGCTGCAGGAAAATAAATTCTGCCAAGTTTGGAAGCAGATTCCTCCCCAGTCAAGGCTTCATATGAAACTGCAGCCCAGGTGACACCTTGATGGCAGCCTTCTAAAACCCTTAGCAGAAGACCCAGCTAATAGAAAGACAATAAGTGTGTGTGTCTTTTATGAGCTGCTAAGTTTGTGGCAATTTGTTGTTCAATAATGGATAATTAATATGTGAAGATCAACTCAAGATCTGATGAAGGGAATTCTGGAAATAGAAAATTGAGAAAATAAAAGGGAGAAAATAATAAATGAAATAATGCATTAATTTTCTAAAATATAAAAAAACTAACAACTCAAATTGAAAAATGTTGAGAAAGTTTGATAGATGGGGGAGATTTATATCAAGATATGAAATTTCATATTACCAGAGATAAATAAAATAACTTAAACATTTTTGAGAGATGGGATGGGGAGAGTACACAGTTTCTCTAAATGGAATGAAAATCAGATAGGCATCACATTTTTTTATTCTATTGCTAGATGCCATTAAAATAAGGATTCCAGGTGCAGTGGCTCACATCTGTAATCCCAGCACTTTGTGAGGCAGAAGCAAGAGGATTGCCTGAGCCCAGGAGCTCGAGACAAAGCTAGGCAACTTGGTGAGACTTTGTCTCTACAATAAATCAAAAAATTAGCTGGGTGTGGTGGTGTGTGCCTGTATTTCCAGTTACTTGGAAGGCTGAGGCAGAAGGACCACCTGAGTCCAGCAGGTCAAGGCTGCATTGGCCATTAGCTTGCCACTGCACTCCAGCCTGGGCAACAGAATGGGACTCCAACTCAAAAAAATAAAAATAAAGTTCTAAGGAAAAGTTATTTTTAACCTAGAGTTATAAACCAACCCACACTATTACCAAAACATGAAGGCAAAATAAAGTATTGAGAATGCATAGCTCAAAAGGTTTTTACCAGTTAGTCTTCTAAAAAATAATAAGGATGTACTTCAGTAAAACTTAGAATGAATCCAAAGAAGGTATGAGATCAGGAAAGAAGAGAGTAATTTATAATGAAGATTATGCAGCAAACCTGGAAGGCAACCTCTTAAAACAAGAAGTCAAAGAAGGTTCATGGACTCACCCTGACAAATGTAATTAAAAAGATAGATGACATGATTGAAAAGGTAAAGACCTATGCTTCTCTTAGGAAAAAATAAAGGCAATTAGAAACTATAAGAAAAATCAAGTTGTCCAAAAGAAAGTCATGGTCCAAATAAGAAGTAGTCCATGCTTCTCTTAGGAAAAGTAAAGGCAATCAGAAACTGTAAGAAAAACAAGGTTATCTACAAGAAAGTCAGGGTTCAAATATGAGAAAGCTAAAATGTGGTACATAGCCAGGCACGGTGGCTTATGCCTATAATCCCAGCACTTTGGGAAGTGGAGGAGAGAGGACTGCCTGAGTCCAGGGGTTTGAGACCAGCCTGGGAAACTTGGTGAGACCTCATCTCCACAATAAATCAAAAAATTAGCTGGTCATGGTAGCATGCACCTGTAGTTCCAGCTACTTGGAGAGGTGGAAGGATCACCTGAGCCCAGTGGGCTGAGGCTGCAGTGGCCATGAGCGTGCCAATGCACTCCAGTCTGGGCAACAGAGTGAGACTCCTACTCAAAAAATAAATAAATAAATAAATAAAAGTAAAATGTGGTATAATTTTGAGCAATTGATACAGTGTTAGAAAATAAATGATTTGACATCAACATTTAAACATTTTTTTCTTTCAATATCCTGTGAGTTCATTATTTATTTCATAGCATTACTTTTAGTTCTATATATTCATGATCATACTATTGCAAATGTTGTATGCTGAACCCCTGTGTTTAAAATACATACATACATATATATGTGCATATATATCTCAAGCAGGAATAAAGCTAGAGGGACTAAACCCATAAATATTGTAAACATTGAGACTGTAAAAAATAAGCCCCACGAGTAGTTCTAGATGTCAGGAGGTGGTATAGTGAAAACTGAAGATTCCACAGAAGAATAAGAAATGTCTACAATGAATTAAGCGGAGAAAGGAGGACTGAGGAGGCTTGTGTAGGTGAAGGATCCAGTAGGGACAGAAATCCAGGCCGCACTCTGCTCACCAGCTCCTGTGTGTAAGAGGGCAGCTTGGGCACCTCTTTCTAATTTCCACTGGGACCAAATGGGGAGAGGAGGGGCAGCCTCCCCAGTGAAGCAGGAATCCAGTCCCCGCCTCTCTCCCCCCACAAATGCACAAGATTGTGTGAGTATGTTGGGGAGAGTGCTGCTTCTGTAGGTGTGGACATCTCAAAAGCCCTCATCCCCTTCTGGGTCTGGAGGGGAGCTGGAAAACCTCCCTCCCCTACAGCAGTGGGTCTCTTCAACCTTAAGTGTTCCCTCTTCACAGTTTAATTCAGCAGCTTAATTTCCTCCATCAGCGCAGGCCCAGGCAAAACAAAAGCCAAGAGGGGTGTCTTTTGGGTGCCTGGCAACCACTCCTTCCTGCGAACTACACAAAGCCACAAAGCACCCCACGTGGCTGGGAACACAGAGGCCTGGTGGTCTTCTGGGAGAGGGAGGTAAGCACACCGCAGCAACAAGGCCCAAACACAAACTTATGTTTTCAAAGAATCTCCCATCATTGTCTCCCCGCCCTCACCTCCCGAAAGATATTTGAGCCCCCCAAAAGAAAATGTGCTCCCCACCCTGAGGTCCCTCCAAGAGACTCAGGTCTGAGTTTCCCAGATTGTTAACATCCAAAGTCACCTGTTTATTGGTGAGGGTTCTCCCCAGATGTCCTTAGGACTAGGGAGGGGACCCTGGGTCTGCATCCCAGGCTAAGGAGGCGACCCCCCAACTCACCGTGCATCTCAGGGCTTGGGATTTTCTTAGCTGGTGATGCTCTAGTAAACCTCACGTTTTGGGGAGCAGTGTTTGGTTTAAAGGCATCAGGAGAGGAAGAGGGCCAGTTTCCTCCTCTTGCTCACTATTCTCTCATTTTTAGGACTCTGCAGTTTGGAGCAAAGGGAAAACTAAAAGCATCAGTTGAGACTCATGTCTCGCTGTTTGGAGTGTCTCCACTCCCTGCTCCTTTTTTGCGTTTCCAAGTTCACCATAAAAACACTAGTTTCCTCTGTGGATGTGTATTCACTAATAGGTGCAGTCTACCATAAGAGGAGCCAAAACAAGTCTATCCCTCTATCACACAGTGGTTTGCTCTGAATCTTCCCGTCATGGGCTAAGCAGGGCTCCTCAACTTCATGGAGAATCCTGGAGGCTCCTTATCTTCACGGAGACCCCTGGAGGCCTCCTCTACACAGCAGTTGCTTTAGTTGGTTCCAGGCCGCTCCTTCAAGGCCGCTCCTTCAAGGACCTGCTTCAGCACCCAGCCTCCAGGCCTGTGGAAGAGTGCTCACATCAAGCTTCCTGAAGCCTGCTCAAGGTCAAGCAGGGCTTTTTGTTGCTGTGGTCAATTCACATCTATCACAGCGGGCAAGGAAGTCATGGGCGTCCCTGTCCTGCTCCTGGACTCATGGAGACCAGTGGCAGCCTCCTCACACTGCCCTGTCCCCTTTCCCTCACGGGCTTCAGTGGAAAGGAGAGGAGAGATGGGTGGGGAGCGGGGTACACAGAGTCCAGAGAGGCTGAGGATGCAACAGTGTGACACTCAGCTTTAGACAAGCCGGGTCTAAGCTGCCTGTGTCTAGAGTTTCTGTACCAAAGACTCGAATCTCAGAGTATACACAGACCCCAGCCTTTCCAACAGTCTTTAGGTGGACGGTTAGGGAGGTGACCTACCATGTTCTCTGGTTTTCCGTGGACACTAAATCCTCTTCTAAAATTCTCAGACATTCAGAGTTGCTCTGAGCAAAGAGGCCCAAATTACAACTCCACAAAATCCACACATTGAAATTCTAACCCCCAGGACCTTGGAATGTGACCTTACTGGAAAGGATCTTCAAATTTTTTAAAAAATTAAATTTTATTTTAAAGATGTGGGGTACGATTCAGGGTTAGGTATACAAATGATCGTTATGCCGGTACCCTTGTTAATGAGGTGTTCCCCCCTCCCCTGGCAGTTTACCACGACTGCAAATCCCTTTCTTATAGTATTATGATAATTGTTCAAGGTCCACCTTCTGAGTGAGAACATATGATAATTGGTTCTTTGTTTCTGTGATAGATCACTCAGTATTAAAGACTCTAAGTCCATCCACGTTGCTGTGAAGTTCACAATTTTGTCCTTCTTTATGGTCGAGTAATATTTCATTGTGTATATGTACCACATTTTTTTATCCAGTCCTCTTTTGATGGGCAGCACAGTTGACTCCACGTTTTTGCTATTGTGAATAATGCTGCAATAAACATGTGTATGCCGGTATCTTTTTCATAGGGTGATTTGAGTTCCTGCAGGTATATTCTCAGCAGGGGGATTTCGAGGTCATATGGAAGTCCTAGCTAGAGCAATCAGACAAGAGAAGGAAATTGGGTATCCAAATAGGAAAACAGGAAATTAAGTTATTCCTCTTTGCAGATGACATGATTCTATACCTTGAAAACCCAAGAGAATCTGTCAAAAACCTCCTTGCACTGTCAAAAACCTCCTTGGCAAACTCTCAATATATAAAACAAATGTGCAAAAGATAGTCACATTCCTATACAACAATAATAAACAAACAGAAACCCCCCAAAAATGGCACTATCCCATTCACAATAGCCACAAAATAAAATGAAATACTTTGGCATCTTCCTAACCAGAGAAGTGGAAGATTTTTACAATGAAAACAACAAAACACTGCTCAAAGAAATCAAAGATGATAAGACAAATGGAAAGACTCTTTACAGATATAGTTAGTTAATAGGAATACAGGGGGAGAGTGGGTCCCTAATCCAATATGACTGATGTTTTTAAGTAGAAATTTGGACACCACGGGAAGACTGGAGTTAAGGGTCTATAAGCAAGGAACTACCAGAAGCTGAGAGAAAAACCTGGAACAAAGCCTTCCTTAGCATCTACAGACGGCGTATGCCCCTGCTGATACCTTGCTCTTGGACTTCTAACCTCCAGAACTATGAGACAACTCACTTCTGTTGTTTAAGCCACTCAGTTTATACTGCTTTGTCACAGCAGCCCTGGGAAACAGATATACCTGGGTTATTTCATCAGTTGATAGTATTTCTGGTCTTGGATATCTGTCACTGTGGCACTATCTACTCAATATTCCCACTTCTCTCAGGCTGGGACCTGCAGTGACTTATTTTGTGATTGCTTTCCACCATGGGCTTTTCCCACCACCAACCCCAACAGCTTGGCCAGTAACTCAGGCAGCAAGGCCACATTGGAAGACACTGGGGCTGCCCTTGTCTTCCTGGAAAAAAAGTTAATTTTTTTCTTTTCTTTCTTTTTTATTTTCTTTTTTTGAGACAAGGTCTCACTCTTGCCCAGGCTAGAATGCAGTGGCATGAGCCTGGCTCACTGCAGCCTCAATCTCCTGGGAGCAAATGATTCTCCTACGTCAGCCTCCTGAGTAGCTGGGAGTACCGTGTCTCTAACACTCAGCTAATTTTTAATTTTTTTGTAGAGACAAGGTTTCACTATGTTGCCCAGGTTGGTCTTGAACTTCTGGGCTCAAGCAATCCCCCTGGCTTGGCCTCCCAAAGTGCTGGGATTATAGGCATGAAATACCACGTTCAGGAAAAGGTTAATTTTCTAAGAGACATTCAGGATTTGAGAGAGCGAACTTAAGTTTACCCTCTGTGGCATTCTCTTTAAAGTTATTCTCTTGGAATACACACAAAAAATTACTTCAATAAACTCAAACAAGTTCACCTTTGCGTTTTTTTTCTGACATTTTTGTTAATAGCTCACCTAGTGTCTGCCCAGGGGTTTTGAAACATAAGTTTTTAAAAAAGTATTATTTCAAAATCCACTTTTTTTTTTCCCAAGTCAACAGTGACTTAGGAAAAGCCTTACTCAGCCCTGCCAATCAATTCTTCAACAGAGTCAAGGCCTTGTAAAAAAATTGGTGCCATTCAATTTCATCTATTGTAATCAGTCATGGATGCCCAGGAATTCAAATAAATCCTGGAAATATTCCTCACATCTACTTGTTATGAATTCTGTTCCACATCAGAGAATGTAAGAAATGTCACATTTCTTGAATTCTTATAAACCAACTATACAAACCTCAGTTGACAGCAAACCCTGGGGTCTGTCTCCCCCAGGCTCAGGGAATGATGGGAGTTTCCGCATATTCAGGGTGTTGAGAAGTGACCCTGGTCAGAGGTCACAGTAGTCACTGTAGAGAGTTCTGCTTTACAAACTCCACAGCCCCTTGACCTAGGGATCATTGCTGAGGTGGCAGTCACAATGCTCTGTGCCCCAGCACCTCTAGCTCACCAGATGGCCACTGTGACCCAGGCCTGGCACCTCTGGGTCCCCATGGGGGACACAGCAGGGTACTCGCCAGTTGTGCTACCACAAAACCCTCTGTCTCCTCCCCAAATTGCCAAAGTCCCACTTGTTGAAGGGTTGCTTCTGACTCTACCTCTAATACTGGATTTGAATCCTGTTCCTACAAAAAGCATGCACTTCCTGGAACCTCGGAATTTAGAAATGGAGTTGGCTCGCCGCCCTTCTGGGGCCCGCAGGAGCGCCGCCCCCTGCAGTCGGCCACCACCCAGGTGGTGCCGGCGCCCAGTCAGCAGCCCGAGGTCTTCTGCAACCAGATCTTCATAAACAATGAGTGGCATGACACTGTCAGCAAGAAAACATTCCCCACGGTCAGCCCATCCATGGGCGAGGTCATCTGTCAGGTAGCTGAAGGAGTCAAGGAAGCAGTGGATAGGGTGGTGAAGGATGCCCAGGCCGTCTTCCAGCTAGGCTCGCCCTGGTGTCCTATGGATGCTAAACCACTTGGCCCATCTGATCGAGTGGGATCGGATCTACCTGGTGGCCCTGGAGATGCCAGACAAAGGCAGACAAAAGTGGATTTGGACATGGTCCTCAAGTGTCTTCGATACTGTGCTGGCTGGGCTGATAAGTACCACGGGAAAACCATTCCCATCAATGGGGACTTATGGTCTACACTTGCCATGAACCCGTGGGGTGTGTGGGCAGATCATCCCGTGGAACTTCCCGCTCCTGATGCAACCGTGGAAACTGGGCACAGCCTTTGCGACAAGAAACATGGCTGTGATGAAGGTGGCTGAGCAAACACCCCTCACCACTCCCTACCTGGTCAACCTGATCAAGGAAGCCGGCTTTCCTCCTGGAGTGGTCAATATTGTTCCTAGATTTGGCCCCACGGTCGGGGCTGCCCTCGCTTCCCATGAGGATGTGGACAAAGGTGTGTTGGCAGGCTCCACAGAGATTGGCCATAGAGATTGGCCACAGTGCTGATGACCAGCAACCTCAAGAGAGTGCCCCTGGAGCTGGGGGGAAGGAGTCCCGACATCATCCTGTCAGATGCAGCTATGGACTGGGAGGTTGAGCAGGCCCATTTTGTCCTGTTCTTAAACCAGGGCCAGTGCTGTTGTGTGGCTCTGGGACCTTCATACAGAAGGATGTCTACAAAGAGTTTGTTGAGCGGAGTGACTCCCT
>CAUYQG010223903.1:0-46049 GCA_963574415.1 Tarsius wallacei | reverse complement strand
TGTTGTTTGAATATACTATGATAGTACAACATATTGACCTGCCAAACGCTTGTATCATCATCATCATTTATTGTTTAAGCCTTGCTGTAGACTCTACACAATCTTTTATTTTATTTTATTTTTTTGAGTTGGAGTCTCACTCTGTCTCCCAGGCTGGAGTACAGTGGCACACTCATGGCTACCCCAGCACTGACTTACTGGGCTCCGGCAATCCTTCCGCCTCGGTCCAAGTAGCCAGAACTAAGGCGCATGCTCCCACGCCCAGCTAATTTTTTCTTTATTGTAGAGACGAGGTCTCACCAAATTGCCCGGGCTGGTCTTGAACCCGCGGGCTCAGGCGATCCACTCGTCTCAGCCTCCCAAAGTGCTGGCATGACAAGCTGAGCCACCGAGCCTGGCCTGTCTTCATGATTCTTTATTATTACTAACAGCAAACACATCAGTACTAGTTTGACTGTATTTCCTAGCATTTAAGCACCTCCACACAACATATGCTAGAATCATGACGTAATTTTTTTCTGAATCACTGATTTGAAAAAGACACATTTCTGTACAGACTGCTATACAATTTGTGATTTTTGTCTGAATATACTATGATAGTACAACATACTGACCTGCCAAACACTTGTATCATCATCATCATTTATTGTTTAAGCCTTGCTGTAGACTCCACACAATCTTTTGTTTTTCTTCTCTGTGTCATTTGGCTTATTTTGTAGGCTTCCTATAAAACTGTTCTAACACTAAAACTTTTCTAAAAGTTTTTTTCTCTGATTCTGTGTCCCTTGTAAAAAATAATAAGAAAACACAGAATCATATAACAAAGAAAAATAAAAAGTATGCCTACTCCACCGCCCAGAGCATTGCTGATATTTTGGTATGTTTGCTTCAATATTCTTTATCTTTTGTTTAAAGCTGAGACTATACGTTACATAAAATTTTAAATCATGGACATTTTTCCACTTGACATCCAACAAAGTCTTTGCTGTGTGTCGTCAGGACTCATTTTGCGCCTAATTTTTATAAGGGTATACTGTTCTGCTTAGATACCAAAACTTCCTTAATTTTTTCCCTCCTATTTTTGGTGATCCTTATCATGTTCTCTTAAATCAAATTAAGACTTTGTAAAATCACAAAGATGACACTTTTTCGTTTTTAGGTACTTCTTTCATAGTTAGTAGAATCTTACAAAATACAGAGAATGTACAAGTGATAACAGCTGGTCAAATAAAAAGTCAGAAGGCTTTTGTTCCAATTTTTAAAGTCTTTGCTCCTCCAGGAAGTATGTACATTGTCAAGATAGTTGTAACCTTAAAGTGATTTCTTATTCAGTTATATAAATTAGTAAATGAATGTAAAATGTTTAAGAGTGTATCTGAAACAGTAGATTGTAAGCATTGACTGTTATTCATGGATTGCCAAGGCAACCCCTTGGCTGTGGTGCACTTGTGTTAGATGGCCACCAGGGAGCAGACTATATTTGGGAAATAATTGAAGCCCAACTTGAGTAGTTCTTGATCTTGTATCTAATATACCTTTCTACGTGTGTGTGTGTGTGTGTGTACTTTACTGCAAACAACTGCTTTTGACTTTTTACTTTTCATTCTCACTGGTACCATTTCTCTTTATTCTTGCAGCTTCTTGCTCTGCTATTAAAAGAGGGCCATTAACAACATTTACTTTTAATTCATGTGGTACAGCATAATGTGATTCAAATAAAATTTTAGTTAATTTGATTAGTTGGTGACTAGATTGCTAATTTTTTATTTTGTGTAGTCTAGGCTAAGCAATGTTGTTTTTAACAAGGATAATTTAGAGTTTACTATTACTTAAACAACAAATAAAAAACCTTCCTATATGTAGTGATTGCATGTCTGTTTTTAATAATATCGTTATCTTACTGTATTCTTCTACTTATATTTTTAATGCTCATTGGTATCTTGGTTTTTGCAAGGTTTTAGAGAGTGGAGGACAAGGTTATGGCATGTTTCTAATATTTAGAATCTGGAGGAAAATGTGTTTGGGTTTTATTACTAATAAATTGGAATAAGGAGACAGTGTCTGAAAGTAGCTTTCTTGATATTTCCTTTTTAAAAAAATTTTATGTGGAGTACAAGTTAGGATTAACTACCTAAGTAGGCTATATGCAGGTGAAGTTTGGGCTTCTAGCTGGCCCTCACTCCTCTAGTAGTGGACCAGGTACCCTTTGTGTTGTCACGTGTCCCCTATCCTCTCCCCTCCTTCCCTCCCCTAGTAGTGCCCAGAGACTGCAGATCCCTCCCTTGTGCTAGTGTGACTGATGTTCAGGGCCCACATTTGAGTAAGAATATATATTCAGTTCTTTGTTTCTATGATAGATCAAGTGTATGATGGTCTCCAACTCCATCCAATTTGCTGCGAAGTCCATGATTTTGTTCTTCTTTATGACTGTGTAATACTCCATCATGTATTTACACCACATTGCTTTATCCAGTCCACTTTTGATGGGCAGTAGGGCTGGTTCCATGTTTTTGCTATTGTGAGTAGAGCAGCCATAAGCATGGGTGAGCAGGTGTCTTTTTTATAGAATGATTTATGTTCCTCCAGGTGTATTCCCAGGAGAGGGATTGCTGGATTGTATAGAAGGTCAATTTTTAGTTTTTTTAGGAATCGCCACACTGTTTTCCACAGAGGTTAAAATAGCTTACACTTCCACCAACAGTGTAGAAATGCTCCCTTTTCTCCGCACCCAGGGCAGCATCTGTTGTTTGACTTATTAACAGTAGCAGTAGTTTTGATTTGTATTTCATTAATGTTTCTTGGTTATTTGCGCTTCACTCGACAAGGTGCAATGCATTTGTAAGATTCATTGTCTGTGTATGAACTAGGTGTATCTTTCTCACAGTGACTCTCGACAGACTATTGGGTCTCTCTTGCTGACAGCCTCTGAATTGTCAGGCTAGGGGCTTGAGTGAAGAGGGAGGAGGAATTCTTCATATTTTCCTCTCCTGTGTTTCTCTTTCCCTCTTCTCGCCCTAAATGCGCTATAGAATTTTCAAAAGAATAACTGCTTCCTGCCCATTTAAATAACATTTAATAGGATTATTTAGAGTTAACATTTATTTTTGAGGCTTATTTTCTAGGACATCTTAGAAACAGTACAGATAATTTTTATACATTGTTTTCTTGTACTTTATAAAATTTAAAAAATGCTAAGGGTTCAAGCTATCCCTGGTTTACTAGAATTAACTTTACTGCAGTGAGCATGTTTCTGGTCTTAGTTTTCTTATCTTTATATCTTTATTTTTGAACTTCTTTCAATTTTGTCATCATATTTTAACATACTTTTACAAGTCACTCTTCTGAAGTGAAACTTAATGGTAAAAATACTCATAACTGTATTCTCACACTCATCTGAAAAGATAACTAACAGCTGGATGTTCTATAAATGCAATTGCTCAAGCAGTAAGTTTAATCCTTAGAATATGCCTATCTGATACTAGTCCTCTGAAACTCTTGTCTCACATCTGATAGATAAATTGCATTAATCTTTTATTGTTGATTATTGGGTCCTTGGAACATGAAAATTAAAGTTGAACTTTATAACCTTTTGACAATCTGTCATTAATTCACTAGAATAGAAATTTTATGAGAGGTTGCAGTTGGGAACATTTATTGCTAGAAAGTCTTTTTAAAAAAAAACTTTATCCAAGGTGCTCATGTTATTCGTGTGACTGTGAGTAATTTAAAAATTTAAAATCAGGACACAGTTGAAATCTTAATTTTTTTTCCTCACTACTAAATAAGGACTGAGCACTCGAAGTAGTTAATTTCCCTTCATGATCTCCCAAGTGATTCCAAGCTCTGTGACATTATTGGTTGTTATATAAAGCTCTTAAGACCACCCACTTTCTCCTCCTCCCCTTCACCATCTCTGATGAAAACCATAACAACTCCATAAGCATGCACAGTGTGATGTAATTCAGAGGCTGTTTGCTCCTGGATCTGCTAAGGGAGATTTTATTCAGAGGGAGAGCATTGTTTTGGCAACATCTGGGAGTGGAAACGGAAGCCAGAAACACTTGGATAGCTCTGGGTGTTTTTTTGTTTTCTTTTGTGCATCTGTGGCGGAATGACATTTGCTATGTAGGCATGTTTCCTACGGCTGTATTTCTTGGCCTCGAAGAGTACTGAGTTTAAAAAGACAGCATGTGATGGTCCATGGAAGCTGCCTCTTCTGTGAAGTCTTGCTACCTGCTCTGAAGACATGTTGTTGTCTCCCAAATTCTCCTTATCCACCATTCACGTCCGCCTGACTGCCAAAGGATTGCTTCGAAACCTTCGACTTCCTTCAGGGTTTAGGAAAAGCACTGTTATTTTCCACACAGGTTTGTCTTGCAGAGATCTATACTGAGTATTGCATGGGGGACATCTTGATTAACTTACAGATGTTTATCAGAGGTTTTCTAAGGAGACAGATCATTGGGGGAAAAAAGCTGTCTCTAATGAGAGATCTAGGCTTATTTTGTAAAAAGAAGCAGTTTTCTCTTGTGTCTCAGCACGAGTGCATGATACTTTGTGTACAAGCAGATTGTGTTCTGCTTGTGTTTATGTAATACAGTTACTGCCTTGATGCTCCCTAGCTCTCTTCTCCGTCACCAGCCAAATCTGGGAAAATCAACACCTGTTAAAATCACATTTTACTTCAAATAATTTTGGAAATAGGACATGGGCAAATTAAGAGGAATATTTCTCTTTCCCTTAAAAAAGGAGATGGGAGGGTTCCTATACGTCTTCATTATACAGCCTCTCACTGAGATTTTGGCAGGTTGTTTCAATAGACTAAAAGATTTTTCTGTATTGTCAATGCTTCCGAAATAAAATAATCCTAATGGTTGTAGAGAGGTAATAAGTGAATCACAAATTAAGTTTTCCAATCTTCATAGTAAAAATGTTTGCAATCACAAAATACTTCTCCTGTTGTTTATGTTTGTATCTGCTTTTTGTTTTCTGTGCCTAAGTTGGAAACAAATGTGGTATATACTTGAGGCATATGTAAACTTGCCTGTTCACTTCCAGGGCATTTGGTTGTCACATTGCTACCTCTTGTTCTAGGTGATATTTACAACTGTGGTAAATTAAGTCGATTTTATTCTGTAAGCTCTATAACTGGGGTGCTGTTATATTTGTTGTGGGCTGGTTAGTGTTAACTGTCATAGGCTAGTTTAATGAGGATGTAAATAGAGTTTTCTTCTGTTTCATGTGCGTGTCAGCCCTTGCGTGTCTTGTTTTTCGCTTGGCTCATCGGCGTCCCTAGAGATTTTTTTTTTCGGCTGACTGTTTCTAGTTTTCCCAGAGGCATCTCCCTCTTCTGTGGGAGAATTCTCATATTTTCCAGCACCTCTTGTGTTTCATAACTCTCCTTGACCTGTCATTTGAGTTTGCAGCCCTTCCCTCTCAGTGTGAGCAGACAACGAAAGGTAGATGAGAGTAAACAGTGGCCCTTTCTCTCCCTGCCCAGATGCCACTGTCATTCTTCCAACCTGGAAAAAATTAAAAGGTGAAAGAAAAACAATAAAAAGGTGCCATATATTTGCAGTAATTTATATGATCTAAATACCTCCAGTCGCTTTTAATTTTAACTAGTTTTTTTAAAAAATGTAATTCATGCTCCAAGTTAAAAATAAAATCAAACTGCACAGAAGGTTGTAGAGTTCTAAGTGAGACCCTCTCTCCCCTAGCTCCCTGCCCACCCATGGAGGAAGCCTGTCATGGTTGCTTATGTGTCCTTCCTGTACTTTTCTGATCATATGTAAACCCATGTAGGTCTCTTATATGCTTTTTTGTTATACAGAAATGAAAGCATACAATATATTCTTCTGGACCAACCTTTTAATTTTATGGTTTTATTTATTATATTTTGGGTGTTGAGGTCTCACTCCGTCGCCCAGGCTGGAGTGCAATGCTATGATCACAGCTCACTGCAGCCTCAACCACCTGGGTTCAGGTGATCCTTCTTCCTCAGCCTCCTGAGGAGCTGGGACTACAGGTTTGTGTTGCTGTGCCCAGTTAACTTTTTGATTATTTTTGGGAGATGAGGTCTCACTATGTTGCCCAGGCTGGTCTCAGACTCCTGAGCTCAAGTGATCCTCCTACCTCAGCCTCCCAAAGTACTGGGTGTACAGGTGTGAGCCACCACCCTTGGCCACCTTACTTTTTAAAAGTTAATATCTTAGATTTTCATGTTAACATGTGCGTATCTACCTCATTTTAAAAAATAGTCCTGGGCAACCCTCAGGTTCCCTCCCACTGTGGGAACTTTTCTGTCTTCTCAGTAAATCTTACTTTAAAAAAATAGTCGTATAACATCTCGTTGTTGGGTGAGCCATGATTTATTTCATCAGCCTTCTAGTAAGGCATGTTTTAGGTTGTTTTTTTTTTTTTTTTACTATTTTTATGAAGCAGATAATGTTCCAAAACAGCTTAAGAAAATTATTGTCTAAGTTTAGTCAATAAGTGATGTTTTAGCTACATTTTGTTTTCTAAATTTATATAAATATATTTTTAAAAATTTATGGCCGGGTATGGTGACTCATGCCTGTGATTCCAGCACTTTGGGAGGCCTAGGCAGACAGATTACTTGAGCCCTGGAGTTTGAGACCAGCCTGGGCAACATAGCAAGACCTTGTCTCTACAAAAATTAAAATTAAAAAATTAGCTGGGCGTGGTGGTGCACAACTGTAGCTACTTGAGAGTCTGAGAGGATCACCTGAGCCAAGGACATTGAGGCTGTGATTGTTGTGTTCATGCCACTCCACTCCAACCTGGATGACAAAGTAAGACCCCGACTCAAGAAAAAGAAAAATTTGTATGATTGCGGTCATACTTTTTCAAGCCAGAGTGCAAATAGAAGTGATCTAGTTTATTTTACCAGGAAGGCCCAGAGAAGTGTAATCACTTGCCCAAGGGTACACAGTAAATTGCAGAAATGGGTCTGAAACCTAGGGCCTGGATTTAGAATCTTTGGCTTACATATTTTTCTGGCTATAAATTTTGCTGTAATTCTGTTAGATTTAGGGAATAGTAGAGATAGAGTTTTGTTCTGGGAAGCATTTTAAAACTTATGTAAAGGATATAATTCTGCTTAATCCCAATGTGATACTTTTGTAAGCTTATCATATTACATAACTTAAGGTCTGAGAAATCTTCCAATGAAATGGATGTTAAAGCCATTGCAGTTACCTTGATGTTAGTGGACTGTAAGCAGTAACTGCTGTTTGTATTCTTGAATGAAGTAAGTGGTGTTGGTTGCTTCAGAGACAGTGGTGTTGACCTAGATTCCAAGAGTCTTGGGTCATAGACTTGGCTCTGCTAGCAACTGAGTGAATGGCCTTGTACACCTAACCTCACAGGGCTACAAAATCAGGCAATTGGATGAAACGACTTCCAGCTTCCCCTTAGCCTCAAAATCTGTGGATTTTATGGCTGTAGATGTTAAAACCCTGGAGGTATTACTCTACCTGGAAATTCGTCTTATCTAAGCTAATTATCTCCTTATTCTTACTTCCTAAGTTCAGTTAATAACCCTGACTTACCTGGTTCTCTTCATGACACCATGTTTTTTCCTTATCTGGTCATCAAATCTCAGTCACCTTTTGATTATTATTTGTCCTCATTTATCTACAACTAATTGGTTACAAGAATCTGAGACTCCATCCTTGGAAATCTCTATTTGTTTTTACTCCCTGTCACTACCCTAGTTCAGACATTATTAGGTTGAAGCATTAAAATTGCTCTTCTTAGTCAAAGATGGCCAAATAATATAAGACCTTGGGCTATCTGAAGAAGTTTAAAAAATATTATTGGGGTAAAGTGTACATATATAATTTGCCATCTTTACCATTAAGCATATAGTTCAGGGGTAATAAATATATTTACATTCTTTCTTTTATCCCCCTGTATCTTTTTTCTCCCCCTCCCCTTCCCTTTCCTTTGCTGGTGTCTGGTAACCACCAATCTACTCTTTGATAAGATCCACTTTTTTAGGTCCTACATATGAGAAAGAATATGAGATACTTGACTTATTTTACTTAACATTATATCCTCCAGTTTCATCCATGTGGCTGCAAATGAAAAGATTTCATTCTTTTTCATGGCCAAATAATATTCTACTGTAATGTGTATATATGCCACATTTACTTTATCTATCGTTTGTTGATGGGCACTTATGTTGAATTCATAGCTTGGCTATTGTAAATAGTGCTGCAATAGACATGGGAATGTGGATATCTCTTTGATATATTGATTTCCTTTCTTTTGAATATATACCCAGTTGTGGAGTTGCTGCTTCATATAGAAGTGTGTCTAGTTTTTCAGGAACCCCCGCACCATTCTTTCTAGTGGCTATACTAATATGCATTCCCATCAACAGTATATAAGCATTCTCCTTCCTCTATGTCCTCACCAGCATCTGTTACTGTCTTTTTGAAAAAAGCCATTTTAACTGGAGTGAGATGATACCACATTGCGATTTAGATTTGCATTTTTCTGATGATTAGCATTTCTTCATATACCTGTTGATTGTGTGTGTCTTGTTTTGAAAAACATCTGTTTGTATCTTTGCCCATTTGTAAATTGGATTATTTATTTTGCTATTGAGTTGTTTGAATTCCTTATGTATTCTGATTATTAATCCTTTGTGAGATTGATGGTTTGCAAATATTTTCTCCTGTCCTGTGGATTGTCCACTCACTTAATTGATTGTGTCCTTTGCAGTGCAGAAGCCTTTTAGCTTGCTGTAACCCCAATTGTTATTTTTGTTTGGGTTGCCTTTGCTTTTGAGGTCTTACACACACAAAAATCTTTGCCCAGAACAACGTCCTGGAGTGTTTCCTCAATCTTTTCTTCTAGTAGTTTCATTGTTTCAGGTCTTAGATTCAAGTTTTTAATCCATTTTGGTTTGATGTCTGTGTATGGTAACAGATAAAGGTCTAGTTTCATTCTTCTGTGTATAGTTATCCAGTTTTCCCAGGACCATTTATTGAAAAGACTGTCCTACCCCCTTTGTAAATTTTTGGTGACTTTGTCTGAGATGAGTTGGTTATAAATGCATGGGCATATATCCGGTTTCTCTATTCTGTTTCTTTGGTCCGGTTTTTATTTCAGCACCATGCTGTTTTGACTACTATGACTTTGTAGTTAGTACATTTTGAAGTCTGGTAATGTGATTCCTCCAGCTCTGTTCTTTTTGCTCAGGATTGCTTTACCTATCTGGGAGTTTTTTTGTAGTTCCATATAAATTTTAGAATTTTTTTTCATTCTGTGAAGAATGTCTTTGGCATTTTTACAGGGATTGCACTGAATCTATAAATTGCTTTGAGTAGTAGTGTCATTTTAACAATACAGATTCTTCCATGAGTATGGAATATCTTTCTATTCTTTGGTTTCTTCTTCTATTTCTTTCATCAGAGTTTTGTAGTTGTCTTTGTATAGCTCTTTCGCTTCTTTGGTTAGATCAACTCATAGGTATTTTATAATTTTTTGTCTCTATTATTAGTGGATTGCCTTATTGATTTCTTTTAGATTGTTTGCTGTTGTTATAAATAAATACTACTCATTTTTGTGTGTTGATTCTGTATCCTCCAACTTTACTGAATTAATTTGTCAGTTCCAACAATTTTTTGGTGAAGTCTTTAGGTTTTTCTGTGTAAAATATCAATGTTGCCTGTGATCGAGGCTACTTTGACTTTTTACTTTCCAATTTGGATGCCCTTTTTTTCTTTCTCTTACCTAATTGCTCTGGCCTGAAGGGTTTTATATTTGGTGTGTACCACCAGCCTTTCCCCTACATCTAAACTATCTTTCATATTACAGATTCATTCATTCATTTCATAAAATATCAAGTAGACATGAACTGTGTGTCAGGTACAATGCTAGGTGCTGAAAATACAGCAAGGACTAAGTTCCACGTGACCCTTGTCTTCACACAGCCCATGATTTAACAGATGGAGATAGACACAAAACATCAAGTAATCACAGTAGGGCATTGACTAGGTGCCCAAGAAGCTCTTTTAGCAGGTGGGAGTACCTTCTTTCAGGTCTTTCAGAAGAAGCATCTTCTGTGGATCTTCAGGATGTGTAGAATTAGTCAAGAAACAAAAAGTGTTCTAGACAGAGAAAACAGCATGTGAAAGCCAAAAGGGCAGGTAAAGAATGGATCCAGAATGTAATGTCCTCTATAAATAAGGGTGAGAAGAGAAAGTGAATTTGTCAGGAGTTCTGTGTGATGTTTCAGGATGTCAGGCTTGTATGAAGATCTCAGGACCAGGGAGTAATCTTCTAAGAGGTCCAGAAATGACTTCACTGACTTGTCAAAGTGCTGGTGATAGTCTTTCTTGTCAAAGTATTAAGCTCAGTCTATTTCATAATTTTACCTCAACATATTAGTTCCATTTTTACAATGAGTCAGTGGAGGAAAAATAATTTTCCAAGAAATATTCCTTACCACTTCCACTTAGAATTCAGTTTTTCTGTGAAGCTGGAGATAATTGCATTAATTATTAGGAAGAGCACATTTGAACGTCACAAAGTTAATGTCCTTTTGACTCAAGGCAATTGACTACACTAAGAAATATAGTTTTTTCTGTTGAACTAGTAAGATTAAAAGCAATTGCTCTAGCAAAAAGGAGGGATTTATGTACATATGTGTTGAGGCAAGGAAGAAGTAGTATTAGAACAAAAGATTTTTGTTTGCTTAAAGTAGCCCCAAAGAGAACCATTTTGACTAGGTATTCGATGAGAATCAGGCAGAATGTGAATAAATTTAGTGAGAATGCAACTCATCAAATTATGCTCTTGTATTTGGTATTCACTCTTGAGACTGTCAAGTGGGACTACTTTTAGCTGCAAGTTAACACTTTCACTGAAAAGTAGCTTATTTGTCTCACCTAAGAAGAAAAAGCTTTGTTATACAGTGGTTCAGCAATGTCTGGATAGACATCTCTGCTATTTTCTTAGCCCTTTCCTCATGATACTGATGCCTTGTGATCTCACAGTAGATGCTCCAGGAAAGAAGAAAAAGAAATAGGGAAGGAGTGGCACCAAATCACTTAAGCTTACATCTCACTGGCTAAGTCTCAGTCACATGGCTATCTCTACCTGCAAGGGAGGCTGGGAAATTGAGTGTTTGACTTCTCTAGTCTCTGTAGTACATGCAAGTATAAGGTGGGGTAGAAGCCTTATTATAGTGTCTGCCCCAGAGAGGGTAGAACAGTTATTTCTCAGAAACTGACAGTGGCTTCTTTTTCTAAATGAGGGGAGTGTATTATTTAACAAGTTGAATCTTGCAACAGTCCTTGCTGTGCCTTCTCTATTCTGTGAATTTGGGGAGGGGTAATGATGAGCTAATTTGTAATTATTTCAATAATACTTTCAAGTTGTTTTATTGTTTGGACATAGGTCTTCATGTTTGACTTTTGATATCATAAATGAATTTTTCAGTTATGAAATGCACTGAGAAAGAATGACCTTAACCTTAGATATTGCTTTTGTATATTTAATATTAGTTGCAGGTTTATGAATACACTGTGGATTAGTAGTGCATTTATTCACACACTGTTAAGGTGACAGTAAAAAAGACTTCAGTTTCTCTTGTGTTTCTCATATTACAAAATATAGAAGTCAATGAAGCCATTTTAGAAAGCTTCCTAAAAAAAATCGTTTATATTAGAATTTGTGTGTAAAAAGATAAGATTAAAGCATTTATAGAAAACAAACAAAAAAGTCAGAAGGACCAAGATTAAGAATAGCAGATGAAAGACGTAACCTTTCACCACCCCTTTGTTCTTACTGGGAATCCATATTTTTCTTTTCAGCTTCCTTGAAAGCAGTCTTGAGGGTTTTCCTGGCTTTTTGCCACATTGATATGCACTTACCAAGAACTGTGTTATGAATGGCATTATGCTGAAAACGTTTTGTCATAGATTGATTCTGAGCTTCTGTAGCTACAGAGGTTTTATTGTTGTAGCTTTGTTTGACATGAAAATCTGCCCTTTTGTAGTTACAGCTTTCTATTGAAGAAGGCAGTGAAGTGTTAAAAGGCTTTCCATTCATAGTAGATAATATTTTGATAAAATAAGTTTCTAAAAGTTAGATGTTGAAAGAGCTAGTATGTTTTAATCTGACAGGTTTCAGATAGAGTTTTACTGCACCAAATTATGTTTGAATGTAGTATCTACTTTCACACAAAAATGGAAAGTAAACCATAAATTATGGTTTGGAGTTGGATTCAGAATGAGAAGTATATTCAGTGTTTTTCACCAGGAGACACTGGAGGAATATGCCAGACTATGTATAGTAGGTACTTATTTAATTAGAAAAATTTGAATATTCTGGTTGAGTTTAGTTAGTAGAGAATAACTCTTTAAAATAACATTTGATGACACTTTTTTATTAGTTTTAAAGCATGTTTTGGAGCTAAAAATAATATCATATGCACATTACTTGTTACGGGAAAAGACAACACATGTGATGAACACCATTTTTCTATATTGGTCTTAGGTGATACTTAAGGTTATTTTAGCACATGAGAGTCCTTCTTATAAACATCAGCAATTATATGGCTCTGGAGAAAATTAAGACTAACAGAGGTTTCTTTTGGGTGAGAGAATTGCCTTTTTCCTATTGTCCCCTGGTGACCTGAATTCTAGGCACCTTTCACTTAAATTGCTTTTCCTTAGTTGGTTAGTATTTTGAGAATGATGTTCTCTTTTTATTTATTGTTTATATGATTGGTATTCTTAATGCTTAATGTTCTAATTGGCTATTTTAATTTTTGTTTCTGTTGTAAGATAGTCTTTAATACACAATAATAAGATTCTGTTTTACCCATTTTGGTACATTTAGGGGACTTTTTTCCTACCCAGGTCATATGTCTGCAAGATTCAACCATGGTGCTTTACTGGGGGCCCTGTTACAAGAAATGTGATTGCAATGTGGCCGCGAGGGATAGGGACCCACAGGATATGACCTCATTGACACAGCAGTAACATCATTCAAGCTTGCTAGCTCAGGATGTAAGCATCACAGAAGAGACAGCATTTACGATTAGAAAACAACAAATGCACGGAAGGCAGTAACTGCAAAGAGAAGGCATTGCAGACTTTTCTTGTCTTGGATTCAGTTCCTAGTAAGGGACAGAATACCATTCTTGGTACTATATTCTTCCATGTGTTAAATTTAAAAGGATACCTTGTTGGTGCATGCCATCAATTACTGAAATAAAATTTTTAAAAAACTGCTTGACATAAGCAGGCTTTGTAATACCGAGAAGTTTGTAAGGTACCTGATAAACTTGGTAAGTCAAAGTAATCATTAAGACAAAAAACAAAAAAATAAGACCATATGAAGGCTAGTGTTTAACATTTTAGGAGGAGAAACTATAATTTGTGTCATATTAAAGGTAGAACAAAAAGCCAGCCTAGGTGGCTGCTATTTTGGGAAACAGCATCTTGCCAACATCAGTGGAAACTTAATAGGTATTTATTTTATCCTTTTCCTTCTGTGCTATGGAAAAAGACCTATCCAGTTTGTTCACATACATTGTGAACAAGCATGCACACAAGATACTTGTTTCCTAGTTTAAGTCATTTAATACATGATTAAAACAAAAATATTTTCATTCTATATCTCCAGAATATTTAATGTTAACCTCAAATTCTGTTACTTGTAAACATTTTTGTTGTGTCCCATTTTTATGGTATGTACTTTTAGGGCTAAAACAAACCCATAAAGTTAGCATATTAAAATCAATTTTTAGGTTATTTAGAAAGCCATCTAATTGAGAGTGGCAGTACCTTCTCTCTTTTTATTTTTCTAGATTCTTGGGGTGGGGGTTTGTTACATGGATATATTGTGCAGTGGTGGGTTTGGGCTTCTAGTGTATCCATCACCAATGAGCATTGTACTCAATAGGTATTTTTTCAGCCCTCATCTCCCCCCTCCACCTTTCCCCAGTTTTGGAGTCCTCAGTGTCTGTTATTTTTCTTTGCATGTCCCATGTGTCCATTGTTTAGATCCCACTTAGATCCATGGTGTATATATACCACATTTTATTTATCTGATTATCTGTTGATGGACACTTAAGTTGACTCCATGACTTTGCTTTTGTTAACAGTGTTGCAATAAACATATCAGTGCAGGTGTCTTTTTGATACAGTGATAAAGTGTCCTTTGAGTTGGTAACCGGGAGTGGGATTGCTGAGTCAAATGGTAGTTCTATTTTTAGTTCTCTGAGAAATCTCGTACTGTTTTCCATAAAGGTTGTACTAATTGACATTCCAACCTACAATGTATGAGCATTCCCCTTTCTCTGCATCCTTGACAACATCTGTTGTTTTTTGACTTCTTAATAATAGTCATTTTCACACCAGTGAGAGGTTTCTCATTGTGGTTTTAATTTGCATTTCTCTGATTAGTGATGTTGAGCATTTTTTCCATGTGTTTATTGACTGCTTGTACTTCTAAGTGTCTGTTCCTATATTTTGCCCACTTTATAATGGGATTATTTGTTTTGGTTTTTTTTCTTGTTGAGTAAGTGTGAGGTGTGTGAGTTCTTTGTAAATTCTGGGCATTAGTTTTTTGTCAGATGCATAGTTTGCAAATATTGTCTCTCATTCTGTAGTTTGTTTGCTTTGTTGATTATTTCTTTCACTGCACAGAAGCTTTTTATTTTATCTATTTTTGTTTTTGTTACATTTGCTTTAGAGATCTTTTCATATATTATTTGCCTTGGCCAATGTCCTATACAATTATTTCCTAGGTTTCTTTTTTCTAGGTTTTTTTTCTAGTTTCAGGTCTTAAAACATTTAGGTCTTTAATCCATCTTGAGTTAATGTTTATATATGATGAAAGGTAGGGTTTCAGTTTCATTCTTCTGCATATGGCCAGTCAATCTCCCCAGCACTATTTATTGAGTAGGGTGTCCTTTCCCCATTGGACATTTTTGTTGACTTTGTCAAAGATCAGTTGCTTATAGGTATGTGGCTTTATTTCTGGGTTCTCTATTATGTTCCATTGACCCGTGTGTCTATTTTTATACCAGTGCCGTGCTGTTTTGGTTGCTATAGGAGGGAAGCAATACCTTCTTAAAAGTACTCCTGAATGTAGTGAAATTTATTAATTCTTTGTAATTAGTAGTCCATTTTTGGTACTTGAGAACATGAGAAATCTGCTTTTACTCTGCCAGCTAAGTGGAAAATAGTTTAGGTCAATTTTGAACGGTTATTTCAGGAAAAATTTTATAAACATAATTCACCCAAAACAGTAATTTTTATGTGAATATGTCTTCTATTATCTCACCTGTTTTTAAAATGAAAAAGAAGTAAAATTCTTTTATCTATAATATAAGCTTTTGCAACAAATTCTACCAATATAGTAATGTAAAATTTTAAATGCTGAAGTGTCTTAGAGTCCTGCCTTCTAAGAAGTGACCTGGGTAATTTTAAATGTCTAAACATTGTGCCTTGCTGAACTTTAAATGTTTCATATTATATAAATTACATATCTACCTAAAGTATAAAAAATATTAGATATGTCTCCTAAATTATTATTACTATTGATCCTCTTAGAGCTAACAATTAATGAAAGGAACACTAGAAAGCTTTTCAAATTTAAACTAATAATTGGCCAGGCATGGTGGTTCATGCCTGTAATCCCAGTACTTTGGGAGTCCAAGGCAGGAGGATTGCTTGAGGCCAGGAGTTCGAGACCATTCTGGGCAACATAGCAAGACCTGTCTCTACAAAACAATTTAAAAATTAGCTGAGTGTGATGGTGTGTGCCTGTTGTCCTAGCTATCTGGGAGGCCGAGGCAGGAGGATTACTAGAGCCCAGAAATTTAAGACTGCAGGGAACTATGATGGCACCACTGCACTCCAGCCTAGGTGACAGAGTGAGACCCTGTCTCAAAAAATAAAGTAAAATAAAATAATAATTAATGACATGAATAATAATTTTACTAATGTTTTGGTAAGGTTGTACAGGTTTCTGTGAGTTCACTGTTAAATTGGTATGACAGGAAAGTGTGTGCGTTAACACTAGTGTGTTAGGGATAGTCTTCAGGACATTGGTAAATACAGAGCTGGTTCCTTGGGAAAATTACAGGGCAGGTAATTAAATTTGGACAGCAGGCAAGTTTAGAATAGACTATTTTTGGAGAGTCGAACAGAGGGTTAGAGAATGTCCTAACACCTTCCTCAACACATCCCACCCAAACTCCTCCTTCCCCTCTGCCCTCATCCTCATCCTCGCTGATCTGCTCCTCTTGATCTGATTTCCTGGCTAGAAACCTGTGACTCACCTGAATGTCTTCTGATCCAACTGGTCACTCGGTCATCCTATTCTGCCTCCTAAACACATTCCTTTTACCTGCCTGGTCTCACTGACACTGACCCAGGAGTTTCTCTTCCTGGGCCTCCTTCCTGGCCTCTGCTGCTTCCAGTCTTGCCCCTTCCGAGCTTCCCGCCCAATGCCTCCAGGGGCATAGTTAGTTCTCTGCCTCCAGCAAGATAAAACCTTGCACAATACCCATGTTCTTGCCCCCGTGTATTTCCAGCCGCCTCATTTTACTTCCGCTTCGGCAGTGCTGACTGTGTTGTGATATCAGGGCGTCCAGCGCTCTTGTACCTCTCTGCCTTTGTGTTTGCTGGCTTCAGTGGCCTACAGTGCCCTTCCTACTTATCTTTCTGCCAGATGTGCAAATGTACCAAACTCTGCCTTTGGGAACCTTTCTTGACCGCCCCAGATCTAGATGTTTCTCTTTGTACTTCCACCATACTGCATATATAGTTCTAGTATCCAATTTTCAAATCATGTTGCCATTGTGTGTGGCATATTTTTGTCTCTGCTTTACAAAGTTGCTTGAGAGCAAGGGCCAATTTGTTAGGAAGGCATCCCATAGACGTTCACTGAATGAGCAGTAGTTGTTTGGTGATCATTTGTTATCTGGATACTCCCTCTTATTGGAAAATGTATTTCCCAATAATTCCCACGTTCATGCTTTGTTTTTGTGAAATGTCCCAGGAAAAGCTCTCATCGTCAAATGCTGAGGAAATACGAACTGAAAGAACTTGTGTATAGATGTCCCTATTAGGGCTTTTAGATATGTGTGTTTAGATATAAGGGAAATAAGCTGCTAGCAGAGACTCAGAGACCTCTCACCAGCCCCTGAGTTCATTACCTACATTTTATTAACCCCCACACATTAGTTTTTAATGCATTATGTAGTGGAAAGCACACATCACCCAGTGTCTGTTACCTTTATACAAATAGGTTGATATTTGAGTGTGGAACAGGAAGAGATGAACACTAGGTAGACATGAGTCAGCGGAGATCTTTGGGGTCTTCGTGCATCCCTGAGCAATACCATCCCCTTTATGTAATGCCTCCCCCACCCCCCAAGGTACCAGGGCAGGTTCACCTACACATCAACAGTGCTATCACTGCAAACTTTGATAAATATTTGATGAGTAGGTCAATGAATACACAAAAAACAAGACAACATTAGTTACTGAATTGTGTTTAGTTTTGTGTTTCATGGAGCCCAAGCCAAGGTCTCTTAGTAGTCTTGTCTCTAATCTGATTTTAATAATTTGGAAAACCAGCAGATTCAGTAAATGTGTGGCTTGTTTGACCTTAGAACGAATGTGTCCTCAGCTACTAGTATGTAAGGATGGTTAGTCTGTGTCTTGATGGTTAAGCCTTTCTCTTAAAAATTGTTTTTGGTCTTGAGCTGAGGATCTATATGCCTGTGACTTGAGCCTGAAATATGGAACTAGTCCTCCTTACCAAACTACTTTCTTTAAGATGATGATAAATGAGTTCATTGGGCTAGTTTTACATTTTAATAAGTTGAGATTTCTGAGAAAAAAGAACAAAGATATCAAAAAGTGTTATCTAGCTGTTTTTCAAGTGAGCAGATATCTTTGGTTCAGGACTTTGTTTTCCTGATGGAGGTTTCAGTTTTGTTAGAATGAACCTCGGTAAGACTAGATCAGGCTGACCAGGGTAATTATCTTGTTGAAAGAAATCTGAATCGATATAGAAGTTAACATTAATTTTAAGTTTTCTGATTAAATTGATCCTTTGAAATCAGAACATGTCCTGTTAATAGGTATAATAAACACAATATTTTATACTTTTAAATACAACTGCATAACCAAAACAGTAACATGCTGATAAATAGGATGTAAGGGCAAGTTTGGGTTTATATTATGCTAATTTCATGTAAATAATGAATCCTGCAGAATTTAAGGGAAGCAATATTATAAAGTACTGTATTTATGAGCCTTGGGGCTTTTAGCATCATTGGGGATTTTTGCATCATCTCTGATCTTCAGTTGAGCTAGGAGTGAGGAGAGAGGGAAGGATGTGCAAACTGGGTCATTGGCTGCCATGTGTTACGATTTTGTCCTTAGGGTACTCAGTATGTGGAGCGGAAGATTGAGGTCACAACATGCTTTTCCTATTCCAGGTAGAATGCTGTCTGTTTGCTTATTTGCTCTTATTTTAAAATTGGAAAACATGTACTCCTAGAAGAAGAATGCATCAGTGTATTCTCTTCTTAGTTGTAAATCTGTTCTGAGTAACAAAACCTGTGTAATCGTTTCCTGTCTAGATTTCCCAAGGAAAAATTCTAAATAGGTTGACTTTTCTTGATGGCTAAGTGTGCCCTAAAGATTTATGTGCTCAAAATTCATTTTAAGTATCTTTAAAAAGTAACTTTATTTAATTTTTAGTTTTATATTTAATTTTTGAATAAGTAATATGTTCACTCCATGGTCAAAAAGTATAAAAAATGCTTTAGGATTCCTATAGCTCTCTGCTTCCTATTCCCTTCCCTGAAAAAGTAAACATTGTTAGTACTCTTATATATATTTTCTGATATTTGTGTTATATACTTATAAGCAAAAGAAGCGAAAAATCTTAAAGAATATTTTCTCCAAAAATATTAATATAAAAGATTAACCTCTCAGATTTTATGAATAATTATAACCTGACAGTTTTAAAATTCTATTGTGTTAAAAAATAAGGGCCGGGCTTGGTGGCTTAGCTTGTAATCCCAGCACTTTGGGAGGCCGAGGCGAATGAATTGCTGAGCCTGCAGGTTCAAGACCAGTGACTTGGCGACTTGGTGAGACCTCGGTTCTACAATAAGTAAAAAAAATTAGCTGGGCATAGTAGCGTGTGCCTGTAGTTGCGGCTACTTGGAAGGCTGAGGTGGAAGGCTCGCCGGAACCCAGCAGGTCAACGCTGGGGTGGCCATGAGCGTGCCACTGCACTCCAGCCTGTGCGACAGAGTGAGACTCCAACTTAAAAAAAAAAAAAAAAATTGGTTAGCATGGAAATTCTAGAAAAAAAATCAGATGTTATTAAGAACTCAGGAAATGATAAAGCAATTATCAGTAAGTGTATTTTTAAGTAATTATTGGTAGGACATACAGCAATGATGTCTGTCAGGAGAATGAACTTATTCATGTTTATATATGTTGCAGTCCATTCTAGATGGTCAAAAAGTTAAAAGATATTTTTATTCTGTTTTTATTAAAATTATATGACACATGAATGTTTATATGTAGACTTACCAGAATGAGTTACCAGATAACGGACTCGAATACTTGAATATAAGTATTTTGTTAAGTTTATTGCATATTTTTATTTATGTAATATATTACATCTCCACCCAATCCACTTTCCAAATGTATGGGAGGAGCAGAGACCTGGAGTCAGAGGCCTGGGTTCTGACTTTGAATCTATCCTGTAGAAGCCGTCTATATCCAGGGAAGCTCTTTCACATCCAAGAGTCTCACCTTCCTTATCTAGGGCTACTGGGAGGATCAAAAGAGAGGAAAAGTGAGAACACTGAACAGTAAAGCACTATGTAATTATTATATGTTATGTGACAAATTTCTAAGAACTTTTAGGCAATGTCATAAAGAAACACTAATCTCAGATATATGACAAGTTGCCAAATATTTATTTTTCATAAGATAGTAAATGTATAATATTTGTTCTTTCTTCAGGACTTTAACATTATGACAATATTAACTTGGTTATTTTCTCCATCTACTATGGAAGTGACAATTATTGATAAGCCACTATTAAATAACTGCTAGTAATAATAATGAATACATGTTTTCCCCCTCTTTTCAAGTATTGTGAAACACAATGAATATTTTAGTCATTTTAGAACTAGAAATTGTCAAGTATTAATACAAATATGAGTTGTAATACAACCATAGAAAATGTGATCCTTTTTTCTGTTTTTTAACTTAGAGCATATTGAATATATTTTGCCATTGGTTCTTGGAATATAAATACTGAGACTTTGTTTATTCTTGAAGCAATCACTGTAGTAGTCTTCCTCTTCCTGAGAAATTAGAGAAAATAATTACTAATTTCTTAAAATACTGTCTTGGATGTGGATGCCATAGCAAAAGCCTGTTAGAATTAAGAAACTTTTTGTTTGTTTGTTTCTCATTTTAGATTTGTTTTATTATTTGGCCTGTTTATTTCAAGAAGCTAAACAGTTTGTTTCCTGTTTTTTCAATTCTGTTTGGTATTTAAAGTGACTGACACATTTGGAATGCCTCCAAAGCTGAACAGTTTCTTATTTAAAATAGAGCAATTCCCAGGACACCATGGCATAGGAAGTGAATCGCTTAGCATGCATCTTAGATGGATTTGGGGTATTAGCATATGCTTTTAAAAATATTGAAGTAATTATTATTACTTGGGAAAAATACTGACAAGTCTTGTTTGAAAGAAAATTGAATGTATAGTCAAGTGTATAGTACTCTTAACAGTGAACTTAAAGATGGGGGCAAAATGTGAGTACCTTTTAAGTGTATGTGGTGATTTACTGGAGATTAGGAAATGACTCATGTGTGGCATAAATCTTTGTAATGTTCAGTCCATCATCAGGGAAAGGATGAGAGGTTTGTAGAAAATGTATAGGAGGAGAGAAAGGCATTTAAAGACCAACCATTTGTGGTTTTCTTCCAGTATTAGTGATCAGCGTAGTCAGGGTTCTAGTCAGTCACAGTTCTAGATAGTTGTAAAGTTTCTCTATCTATTTAGCTGGAAAATTAGAGATTATGAAATCGATATCATTTTGCACACAATTTTTGTTTTTAGGTTGCCAGATCTATTTGTTTCATGTTCCTAATTCTCTGCTCCAAGTAAATCTTTTAAAGTCAGAACTGAGGCCATTGTCTGTGTTTATGAATTCCAAACATCTAGATCTTTGATTAATTCCAGTTCTCATCCATATGCATTCCTTATATAAACATAACTTAAATGTGTTTCTGTGGTTTATCTAGTTGTTTTTGAACCCATGTGGTGGTGATTATAAAAATTAACATCACATATTTTTCTGCCTATGTTAATTCCTCTTGCAGTTGAAAAGGGCAGGCAAAAGAATCCCAGGAGTTTATGTATCCAGACACAGACGTCTCCAGATGTGCTGTCCTCTGAAAAAACACTTGAATTGGCTCAATATAAAGCAAAATGTGAAAACCAAAGTGGATTTATCCTGCAGCTCAAGCAGCTTCTTTCCTGTGGTAATACCAAGTTTGAAGCACTGACAGTTGTGATCCAGCACCTGCTCTCTGAGGTAAGGCTGTGTACCTTCCAGATAGTTTTCCTCACCAAGGTGGGGGAACACAGGGGAACAGTGCACACATGCCTCTCTTGGGAATTTCTTTGAGTTAATGATTGGGAAGCTCAGGAATAATTCATCCAGTTATGCTCTTGTCAACTCACTTGATACCCGAGTCAGTCTCTAGGAATTTGGGATGGAAACATTTTCTTACTTTTTTTCTCCCCCAGAGTCTCTTGGTTAGAATGACAACAGCAAGAAGATGATTACCTGTTGTATTGCTATATGTCTCTAGACCTAAATTAGCATTAACTTTTTTTAACTTAATTTTTTTTTCTAACTATATATAGCTTTCTGTATCACACTTACTCTAATGCTTTAAAATATAAAGTCGATTGTATGTATGGGTTAAAGAACACTTTTGAGGAAACTCCCAGAATTATATCTGGGGACCTTTCTAAAATTTCCACCCATTTATAATATAATCTGTGGCACAACAAAAAGCAAATTAGATTTTCTTTGTTTACTTACTCTTCCTTGGTATCCTACAGGGATGTCATTCAGGAACTGATTAAAATTCATCGAGAAAACCAAGTTTATATGAATGTATGCTCCTGACATCACAACAAAAACTATAATTATCTAAGGGGAATACTGGGATGAAAATATAACCTGAGCTCTTTAGGAATTTTGTAATCACAGCTTTAAAGATGGATGTATATGAATATGACACCTCAAAGGAAGAAAACTTTAGTTTGGTTGTTTTGTAGTTCAGTTCAATCTGACAAACCCATACTGATTTCATACAGAGGCCTCTGTAATATAGTTGCTTATTTAGGGAGGTGGAGACAGAGGTGGGTGAGACTTGGTCTGTACCTTTGAGGAGCTTCCAGGAGAGTAGATAGTTCAGATGAATATTTTACAGTTTTGTCCATATATTTTTTTGAAGGGTAGGTGGAGACATTTACCTTGTTTTTTAATTATCAGTAGTATATTATATTTTGGCTTCCCTTTAATATGTAAGGAAGGAACTTAAGAGATAGTTTATATAACCAAGCAAACTAAATTGGAAACCATATAATATCAAATGTAAAGAACAATTAATTTTTTTAAATTTAGAGATAAACCAATTATTTTGTTTTACTATATCTTTTCTGACAGCCCATTTTCAGTTATTTTCTCTACTTTATCTTTCTCATGACATCAGCCATCAAGTCCTGTGAACTCTCATCCCACAGGGGTTTTCCCCTTTGTCCATCTTTGCTATTCCTGCTAATGCCATCCGTGTTCAGACCCTGGATAGCTGTCCACTAGACTATGACAGCAACTTTTTAACCAGTATTTAGGCTTGCACTCATTCTCCCCTATAATCCATCCCAAGCATTGCTAACAGCTTTATCTTCCCAAAGCATTTCATTCTGCTGATTAAAGCCCCCAGTCGTTCTCCATTATATACAGCTGATCTATCCAGCATGGTAGCCACTAGTCTTATGAGGCTATTGCACATTTGGAATGTCATCAGTCTGAAATGATATGTGCATTAAGTGTAAAATACACATGGATTTCAAAAACTTAAAATGGAAACAAAGGATGTAAAATATCTCATTAACAATTTTAATATTGACTACATTGAAATGATGCTTTGTTTATTTTGGGTTAAATACAATATATTATTAAAATTAATTTCTCTTTTCAATGTGGCTACTAGGAACTTTAAAATTACATACATGACTCACTATATATACATTTTTTGATGTCTCTAGTTTATAACTTGGATTATAAGACTCTCTATAATTTGGTACCATCATCCTTTTTTAATGTTACAGTCACTGCCCAGATCCTCCAGCTGTTTATAGAGATGAAGAAGCAAGAGAGATTTAACATTTGTTGGATATTTATTAATTGCCAGATAGTCTTATTTACCTTATTAAATTCTCACCAAAAACGCAATAAGTTGGAATTCGCAAATAAGAAAATTGAGGCATGGGGTTGTTAAGTAACTTACCTTTTATCCGATAGCTAACAAGAGGACAACCAGGACTTAAACTCAGGTCTAGGACACTGTGAAGTCAAAATGTCCTACAAACTTTTATAGGCGTACTTCATCGTTTGTTCAAATACCATAACTGGTTCACTGCCCTTGCCCCTAACACCTCTGGGTTCAGATCCGTTTTACAGCGACATCACATCACCATCTGCATTTAATTTCCATAGATTCAGTACACAAACAATGAAAGTAAGAAAAATGCAAATTAAATAAAGAAGCCAGTCCCACCTTTCACGCCCCTCAATGAGTGAAGGACCCGGAATAGATTCGAGAGGAAGAACAGAAGTCTGCTCTTCCTTCAGGTGTCTTCTCGATCTCTATTCACCTCTTGTGGCATGAACATTATGTACTCTGTGCAATCCTAGTGTTTAAAGATACTTCTCCCCTGTATAACCTGGCCCCTAAACAAAAAGCCAAGTCCTTTATCAAATGCTTAGTTGAAGAAAGAGTAGATCCATCACTAGAGGAAAATTTCACTGGGTTGGGTATCCAGAGAGACCCTTTGTCAGTCGATGACATAGCAAACTCTTAGTGAGTCTCCAAGACACTTATATGCTGTGTATGAATGTTACCTTACACCTAAATTTAGGACCTAATGCTTATAAAATTTTGACTCTGCTGAATGCAGCTCCAAAACGTCCTCTTTCATGAAGACTTTCTTGGATCTTCTGTATCTATGTTCTGTCCATCTTCTGGATTCCAGGAACACGTATACTTCTCTCTCATTCATCTACTTTATATTAGAGGTATCCATTTAATGCTTGTCTTTGCTTTTTAAGGTAGAAAGTTCATTGAGGGCAGGTTCTGCATCTAGTTCTTTCCTATGATACCATCCCAGAAGCCTTGAGAAACATACAGTGCATATGTGAATGAACAAATGAATGGAGAGGATGAATGTAAGATGAACAGCAAGTCTTTCTGTAAATGTCCTTTGTTCTTTCTGTTTTGTAGCCAATCAGCAAATGTTTACTGGTTGCCTAATGTGTACAGTGTACTGTTATAAAATTTTGGAAAGGAAAGACATAACCAGGGGAAAGTTAAGTAATTTAAAAATTTTCCTTAACCCTTTAGTTCTCTCATACCCATAACAGAATTAATACACTGTGTGTATGTATATGTGTGTATATGTGTGTATATCTATACATATATGTTGTGTGTATATGCATTTTATATATGTATAATATACGTGTTATGTCTTTGTATACATACATCTTGTTATTGCTAACCTTTTCTAAACGGTTTTGGAGCATTTGATTATGGGTAAAAATGATTGATTATAGGGAATCTTGGAACTATCACTTATCCTTTTGTTGCAAGTCTAATAACTATGACTTTCCTACATTAATGGCAGATAGATTTCATTACATAGCAGAAGTTCTCATGAATGAATGTCTCACGAATCTAGAAGCTAACGTCACACTCTTTCACAAAGGACATACGAATATTAGTTTTAGTTTTTTTCTAATTGTTGGCTTATCCTCACATAGTTGGACAGTATTCTACATAGATAGCCAAAGTGAACACAATATTGATAGTAGTAATCCCGCTTTCTTTTCTATTCTTTTTTCCTTTTTCTTTCTTTCTTTCTTTTTTTTTTTTGAGATGGGGTTTCACTATGTTGCCCAGGCTGGACAAACTCCTGGGCTCAAGCAATCCTCCTGCCTCAGCCTTCTAAGTAGCTGGGACTACAGGTGTGTACCACCATGCCTGGCTAGTAATCCTAGTTTCTTCATAAAAGAGTGTATGACTGGGTTTCTAGGTAAGCTTGAACAGGAAGGTAAACTGGGTTTCTAGGTAAGCTTGACAGCTTGAACCTCAGTCACTCCCACACATACCTGTGACTAACTCCTCAAAGGGTCTCCAATTCTTTTTTGCGAGTAGAAGCTAACCTAAAGTAGCACGTCAACAAAAGTGAATTTCGAATGACACTAGCAGTCTACTGTAAGTAAAATTTGTCTCAGAACAAAAGAAGTGAACACACTGAGCACATTCACTGTGTGGGTGATGGGGAGGTGCTCAGACACAGCACACGCCTGAGCCGTCTGCTGCAGCTCTTTTCTGCAAGATCTCCTGTGCTGTTGATCCCATTCAGTAGCTAGCAAAATGCAGGCACACTGGTGGGACCACAGCCAGCAACTAAGTGCCTGTGTCCCAGGGTCTCCTAATTCAATTATGGAGAATCCATTTCTTTTCTTGGAGCACTTCGTATATTTAATGCATGAGCATAAAAGCATGTTTCTATCCAGATTCCCACCTTTCTCTTTGTTTACATTGCGTGGAATTCTACATGTTACAAATGCAAAAAGAATTGAATAAACTCGTTATCTGGACTGTTAAGAGTTTATCATCTAAGACAAACGGTGATCTAGGAGCAGCTGAATAAAAAGAAACAGTGAATCAGTATCTAAGAGACATAATGCAGTCTGTCACCTGCAAGTAGAGGGGAAGTACATTTAAAGGCCAAGCTACCAGGGAGAATCAGGCAGAAGCTAACACTTAGTGTGTGTCTTTTATGGCTTGGGCACTATGGTCGATATAAGGATCATATTTAAGGCCCTTGGTTATTCCATTATCCTGAAATGCTTCCCTCTGATGAGGTCATCTGCCTTGATAAATGACCAAAGAATTGGGCCTGGATGTTTTAGTTACGCCTAGGTTCCAAGCTCCTTGAAGGCAGGGACCATGTCTTAAATTTCTTTAGTATTTTTACAGCATAAAATGCTTTGTTATAATTGGTACTGAGTAATAACTTGGCAACTGATTCAGAAGGATAAATGTTCTTTCTAGGCATTTGGGGGAGGGAGGGTAGTGCCTATGATTGACAATTTAGCATTCCCAGAAGGTTTATATGGCGGGTTGGTAAAGAAAGCCAGGCATTCCAGAGAGGGTGGCGTTGACAAGTTGTGGAGGTGAGATATGCATAGCACATGCGACTTGGACAGAAGAGAGGTTGGGAGGAGTCTATAAACAGGAGCAGATGATTCAGGTCCATGAAACGATGGTGAAATGGGTTTTTTGTTTTTATGCACTCAATGAGAGGCTCTTTTTGAGCAAGGGGATTTATATGTACAAAGAGTATGGAATAATAAACTAGCAGCCCTCTGAAAGGTGAAGAGATCCTTGCGATAGTCCAGGAATGGGTTGGTGAGGATCAGGACTAGAGTGGAGGTAACACTAATAGCAAAAGTGCAGTGGATTCACGATACCGTGGAGGAAGAGCTGGCTGACTTTTGCACAACCCCTTTAGACAAAGAGTGAAAGATGACCTCAGGGTCTTCCTGTTGCTGTTATTGTGATTGACAGAGGTTGGAAAATCAGTGGCTTCTGAGGCACTGGGGACAGGAAGGCGGAGAGCGGTGGGGTTCGGGAAATGTCCACATGTGTACTGAAACTCCCTGTCCTGAAAACCCCTTTTAATAAGCAAAAATACCTCTTGGCAAATATTTGAGATAGAGCACAACAATTTTCACCAAATTATTCTTCAAAATTGTTCTAACTGAATTTTTAAGTTTTTCATCTTCTCTTTAAGTTGCCATACATTTGAAAAGTGATTTAGTTTTCTTGCCTCTCTGCCCTCTATTAACAACTTGGCTATTAATGAAAAGCAAACTTTAAGCAAATTCAACAAATGTGTTTCAGGATTGCTTATAGGCATTTAGTTCAGCTGTCTTCTGGTTTTCCTGTCACTTGAATGACAAAACTTGCTGATATTTACCTGAAATAGATTACTAAACAAACAAAAGTAAAACTTAAATGTATGAGACTAATCGAGAAGTATATGTTATATGTATCTTTTTTGCTTCCATTATTATTCAGACTGGTTTTCCTCAAACTTTTAATTTCTACATTAGAAAACCAATTACATAATAATTTTTAAAACTTAGACACACTTACTGGCGATTTAAGAACAACTTAATACCACATTTCAAAAAATCAAGTGTTTAGGATACCACCGAGGCCAAAAGGTACTCAGTGAAACGTGTTTGTCAAATCACAGTTGCTGTTGATTGACCACATATCAGTGCTAGTCCTTAGTTTACTTCCTTAGATTTTACTAAGAGACAAATACAAAGTAAAAGTTAAAAATACATGTAATCTCCAACTTTCAAATCAGCACTTCAGCCTTTTTATAAAACACCCGAGGACCTCGTTCTAAACATTCAAATTAAATTTTGAGAGAAACACCATTTGCTTTATAGTGTTGCTTAAAATTCTAAGTCACAACACACCCCCTTTCATTGCCCTTCACCTAGTTCATAACCTCATTTAGTGATAGGGGTTTTAAAGAACAAGCTTCCCTTTTCTATTAGTAAGTGTGATCATCTTATGACCTCAATTAGAGAGAGGAGTAAAAAGGCTCACAAATCCAAAAATAACTCCATTATCCATGCAGAAAGGGTCCGTTTTTCTTTCCTGCGTTCCAGATGATATTTAACTAAGTGGCAATCGATCAGTCTAATGTCTGGCCCTCGTTTTTCATAAATGAAGGGCTGTGGCTTTAAGTGATCGCAGGCTGCTTGTGCCAAAGGCAGAAGAAGCTGCAGTATCAGCTTCTGGGGGAGAGAGGAGTCTGAGGCATACGGTAACCTGCAGGGCGAAGCGAGGCTGCCCGCGGGCCAATGGCACGCCTCCTGGCTGAGCTTTGAGTGTAGATGGACTGACTGGTGGGTGGCGTGGCCACCTGTGCGCTTCTCGGACAGTGCAGGGGGTGGGGGGAGTTGGAGACAGAAGCTGGAAAATGGGCTGCTCCAGCAGCAAAATGTGCCTCTATTCTCCATGTGCAGGAACGAGGGTAATGAGTATTTGTTTATAGTGCTTTTCTGGAAGGCTGTCAGGGACTACTGCAGAGGTTGTCTGGAATTAGGGGAAAATGCTTTGAATGACAAGCAACTCTTGCTGCAAAGGCCGGTCTCATGATCTCTGCAATACCGCGATCAAGACGCGGTGGGAGCTCCGTCTTGGGTAATCCTAGTGAGAGTATTTTCAGAGAGCTTTGAAATTCTTCGTTTTCCTTAGTTACACCCCGGTGCTAGGGAATCTACCTTTTAAAGAACCGTATCTAATTACTGTATCTGTGTAAGTATGTGTGTATGTGTGATTGCTATGAGTCGCTGGTTACTTGAAAATTCTTCTTCACTGCAAGGTTGATCATTGCTTTTCTAATACCGCAACAGCTGCCTCGTTTTCTTTGGTTTGTTTCTCTAACGTCTACGAGAATTATAGCTGATCCCGAAGATCATCATCTTTAGAAAATAGTGTGTAAGCTGAATAAAATGGATTTCATTTTGTCTTTGAAGGATTATCTTTTTGCTGTAGTTTTATAACGAACTTTGTCTTTCTTTTAGAAGTAAAGGATTGGCCTTGTAAGGAAACTTTTTTATTTGCAAATATAGGACAAAGTGCATATGAGTGCCTATGTTTAGAACATTAAATATTTATCTTAAACTGATTAGGTCTTTATTGCCCTTGGAGGAAGAGGACGCATTGCGTCTTAAGTACAGTATGCATTAGCTGAAAGGTTCTATGGATCAGCAGTGAAGCATTGACTCAAAGTAAATATTTTTAAATGGGCCATTCACTACCTCAAGGAAAGTTTCCCTAGGACCTGTGAAAACACAGATTTGTGAAACACGAATTTCCTTAACAACTCAGGGACAACTGGGTTTTCTTAACAACACAAATTGTTAGCCTAAATGATTCACATCTTGGCTTCTCAATTCTGGGTCTCATTTTTCCGTGTGATAACAAATGTGTACTCTTACTGAAAGGGACCCTCTTGAAAACATTAGTAACTTGATGTGTGTTTTCCGCAGCGGGAGGAAGTGCTGAAACAACACAAAACCCTGTCTCAAGAACTTGTTAACCTCCGGGGAGAGCTAGGTAAGAGCTTTTTGTTGTTGTTAAATTTTATGGGACAAGGGGAAACTGGTAAATGTGGCTATCCTATCTGTATTGTGGCTAGAGTTGCATGCCGGGAGCTGTTAGCTCTCCTCTTTGGTATCCGTGCAAACACTTACTATCGACATTTCTTTTGAATCTTGGCAGCTTGACCTCCAGTTCACAGAATTCCTGGCACTGATCTGACTAAGCCTAGCAGAGCTTCTGATGACCAAAACATTTTTCTTGCTGAAGAGAGGGACAGAATGATTTTCATAATTGTGTGAATTCCTGTTCAATAATTCCATCATTTTTTTCCCCCAAACCACTTTTCAGATGACAGTGGTGAGAAAATCCCCTCTCTGATAACAGTAATCACGTTATACTTCCAAGGGATGGTCTGTGACTCCTGAGCATAAAGTTAAAAGGATACGCCTATTGGAGTAGCCTGGCTGAAAAAGACATAGTCTATGCTAATGTACTTTGGATGGGACTTGGTAGTGAGTCACCTTCCACCTCCACCAGGAGCCCTGTGTCTCTAGTACCTACCACCCAGCACTTCCACCTCTGTTCCCAAGCAGAATTCTGTTTTAGCTCCTGTCTCTCCCGTAAGTCCTTGGGGTGCATGGAACAGAGATAACATTGCCTTTTCCAACACCTCAACTACCATGTTGGAGTGAACTGACTGCATGGGGTTCCCCTGTCTGCCCTGGGCTCCTCCGCCAGCAGAATCAGCTTCCTGCTTTAGCTTCAGCCAGGTTTGGAGTTGTTCATCAAAGGCTGTTTTCCTTGCCCTTTGCAGTTTTCTGTGCATGCCGACAGTCTCCACTTAAATACACACAGCCGAGGTGTGTGTATTAATAATGCAAAGGGCACAGTTGGAGAAGCAAATTGTATTCATCCTGTTCTGAGAGAAACTGCCCATTTGTCTCTCGGACAAGACCAGAGTTTAAACACTGCCAGTCCAATTTGCTGAATTTGAGCACTCTTGGTTCTACCACCCCCATCTCCACCAGGGCAAAAAAATCAAAGGACAGGAATGTAGGGTCAAGACTTACTTTCTGCTTCTTCTTTCCACCTCTCAGTGGGAGGTGAGGCCAAACTCCTGGCTGTCTAGATTCTTAATACCTGGCCAAGACATCAGTCCTGACCTTATCTGAGACTGTGGACATGGAGGACTCTCTATGGAAAAGTGATTTTAAGACAGATGAAACTTCAGAACCCTAAAGACTTGAGATTTCTAGTGAAATAGTTCAAGGAAAGCGAGCCTGAGAGACAGTCCAGCTCTTGGAGACTCTGAAGGCTTTCTGCTGTATTACTTTACTTGACTGCTGCCCTTTTGATTACCCAAGTGACCAACCTAATTTGCTCGTGTCTGTGCCTTAAATATTGTAATGGATATAGAGCTAAAAGATCAGAAAAGAGGCCTTTTTGTGTGTGTTTCAGAGTTCATTATGACCCAGTAGAGGCAAAGGTGTGTCTGCCTAGCAGTTCACATTTCAGCCTCTCTTCCAAATCAAGGCAGAAATGAGAAGGGAACACTGTGCTCATTCACTCTGCTTGAATTGGGCATCCTCTTTTTACAGTTTAGTGGACAGCACAATTAAGCAATTTAAACTGGGGCCCAGGTACTCAGCACCTCCCGTGAGTCACACAGCTTGACAGGAAATAGCCGTAACAGTTTGTACCCACCGTCATCTTTCCATTGGTGATAAGGAGAGTGCCCTGGCGTGCTTTTTCTGCTGCTGCCAGCATATCAGGGTGCGGTGGTTGGCCTGTTCAGATCATCCAGTCACCCAATACTGGCCTCTTAGGGCATGTGTCACTGCTGCTGTGGAATCGGGCAGAGTCTCTCCAGTAACAGCATACAACATTTCGGGAAAGGTTTTGGTTCTGTAAGTGGAGGGACGCGAAACGTGTAAAGGCTTCTGATAAAGCAGTCGAGGAGGAATGCTCTCAAAGCCGCCCGTCAGGTGTTGTTAATTTTAGCGTGAGTGGAGGTGGGAAAAGATGGGTTTACACAGCAAAGTTGAAAACTCAGTTTCAACTGAAACTGAAAACTCAGTTTTGAGGTAGTGGAGCACAGTGGTTGGGTCCGAGTTGCCACAGTATCTGGGTTCAAATCTCTGTTCGCTGGGTGACCTAGGGCAAGTGGCTTTACATCTCTTTTCCATTTTCATTCTTGTAGGAGAAAATGGCAGTGATTTTGTCTGTCCTAAGGGTGGTTGTGAGGATTACATGAGGTGATACGTTGTCAAGTGTTAACTGCTGTTAAATGATAGATATTGGGATGCAACTTTACAGCTGTGTAGTAATTAACCACGGTGGCCCTTTGGGGAGGCCATAAACTACACTACAGAATGAAATAATAATTAGACTAAATATTATTAAAAATCCATCAGGACAGGCACGTCAGAGTCGAATGGAAATGAGACCTCATCAGTTCTCTCTCAGTACAGTCTGGAGTCAGTAGTCTAGGATTTTGTCCATCCATTCCTAATTAGAAGTTATCCAACTTCTTTGACAGTTTCTTCATCGGTGATATGAAGTCAATACATTTTACTGGGTTGTTGAGGAACTTAAAGTAGTGAATGTGAAGCAGTGGCGTAGTGTCCAGCCCATCCCAGCAACTTGAGGAAAGAGAGCTGTCACCATCAGTAGAGTCCCTGCCTTTTCTCTCCCAAATAAGGGGCGGGGGTAAGGGTGGGGGGTCATTGATGTCACTCTCCCATTGGTAATTTTTCTTTACCCTCTCTATGAAAATTGAGACAAAGTACTAAGAAGTAAGAGAATAAAGGACAACTCATAAACTCAGGAGCATTGAAACCCTGGCAAAGTCTGTGCCTTTGACCTTCAAAATCTAACAGCCTCCAATTGTTTCCACCATTGACTGACTTTCCCATCGTCATCTCACGTGTTCTGATAAGTGTCCTCTACCTCCAGGTTAAGCCGGCTTACCTCAAGTGCAGCCTGCACATTTCTGCCGTCTGAGCCACACCCTCATCATGGAATGACTTACCATTTGCTTCTGTAAACACTCTTCAAAAAATAATAATAATAAACAACCAAAAAAACCCTTTTTGTTTCCTCAAAACAAGACCAAGGTTACCCTCCTTCCAGTGATTTCCTTAATATTTCACATTAATGTGTTTACTGTATCTTGTGTTTTCCTATTGTCTTCAGATATTAAAGTTCTTAACTGTAGAGATTCCCTCCTCCCTATGGAAAAAAATATATAATATACTTTCCTTTTTATGTAAATTTGATAATTTTTTTTTTTTTTTGAGTTGGAGTGCAGTGGCACACTCATGGCCACCCCCGCATTGACCTGTTGGGCTCCGGCGATCCTTCTGCCTCAGCCTTCCCAGTAGTTGGAACTACAGATGTGTGCTACCATGCCCAGCTAATTTTTTTTTACTTATTGTAGAGTCAAGGTCTCACCGTGTTGCCCAAGCTGGCCTCGAACCTGCAGGCTTGGGCAGTTCTCTCACCTTGGCCTCCCAAAGTGCTAGGCTTACAGGCTGAGCCACTGTGTCCGGCCATTGTTAAATATAGATGGGTACTCGAGGTTTTGAAGTTTCCTTTTATTTAAGTACAATGTATGAAAATTAAAGAAAATTTTTAAGCAAGAAGAAAACAGCCCATAGCTCTACCACCCTGATATAACTTTTATATTTGTATATTCCCTTTTCTTAGTTTATATGAGTATTTACAACTTTGTACTCTGATTTTTTAAATTCAGGTATAATTGTCCTATAGTGGAACACTTATTGTTCCACTATAACATATATACTCCTACAACTTACGCCCTTATCAGGCATAGAACATTTCTGTCACCCTAGCAAATTCCCTCATGCCATTCTCCAGTGGCCCCGCCAGCTCCCAGAAGCAAACACTGATCTAATTTTTATCATCAGAGGTTAGTTTTTGTCTAATCTAGAATTTATACAGTATGCTATTTCTGTGTGTCTGGCTTCTTTCACACAGCTTAATATTTTGGAGACTCGTGCATGTTATTGTATGTCTTCTTCCCTGATCTTTTTAACTTGTCAAGCACTTTTCCACATTGCCTCAGGCTTCATTATGATTTTGTTTAATGACTATGGGCAAGTCTGTTGAGTGGTTGTCCCATAATTTCACTTACCCCTTAAAGAGTGTCATAGTATAGCAAGGGTTTCATCACCAGCTGTTTTCTCATCCTTTCCCAGGGTTTCAGGTACTGCCTATATGATGATGATGCAGACTTTTTTCTTTTGTCTTCTCCTTTCCAAGCTGTAGGTGCGCTCTTCCTAGTGAGGGCTGCCTCCAGTGATCTGGTCCAGTATAATCAAACCTTCCTGACTGCCCAGTCCTCTGCTTCCTGAGTACCATGCAGTGTCTCCTCGTCTAAACCTATTCCTCAGAGTTCGTCCTCAGCATCCATGGTGACATCATTATTCATGTGTCATCCAAACTAACAGCTGAAGTCATACTCCTTTTCCTCCATCTTCCACAAGCCTATCAGTCTGTGCCCCAATTATCACACAGCTCCATCCCTCCTCAGCATTCTGGATGCTGCTGTTCTAATTTAAGACCTGTAATTCCTCACCCGGAAGATACTACAGCAGCTGCTTGATAGATCACCTTGCCTCCAGGCCCACTTCTCTCTTCTCCACACATTTCCTGGACTATACATGTAGTCAATCTTGCATGTGTTATCTGCTGGACATTTCCATTTTGGCCCTGGGAAAAAGTTCAGACATACTAAAGCATACCATTTATGATTTGACTGATCATAACCTTCCAGTGCAACTTCATGTGTGGACTCGCTTTTTCCTTTATTTGCACCTTCTGTCTCCTCCCCAGATCCCAAGGATGGGTTCATTCATACCTCGTGTCTACATCTTTTACACATGTTATCCTCTTGGCCTAAAGCTCACTCTCCTCTTTCCACTACCTTTCTCTCTTTTACCTCTCACATTCCTTATTTACTCAATTTTTAAGTCCTGACAAAAATATCTTAAGTTGAGTTGCACCCAGATCTTTTAAGCAAGTTAATTGTGGACTTTGTTCTTACAATTACTTGTTTGTAGACCTCTTCTCACCATCCAGGACTAAGAGCTCTTCAAGGGCAAGGCCAATATCTCCTTCATTTTTGTAGCTCTATAACCTTGTGCCTGGCCGGGTGCTGAGATTTCAGTGAATGAATGATTTTACTACTGAGAACAGTAGCTAGAGAAAGGTGGTTTTCTCTTTACAGTGTGCTAATTCTTAACGGTTTTTATGCACAAATGTTTTTCTATACACTTTTGAAATAACATTTCTATATTATAATGAAAGCGAGCTATGATTCTCTTGGAAACATGCCCGACAATGCCAGTTAATCAGCAAACATTTTTCCTCTAAGATAGAGGATAAATTAATGTTAATTTCAATCTTTTATAGGGTTGTGCTGAATAAAAACTGGCAAAATAAAGGGCCATAATTATGATCCTTTTGGGTTCCTGTTTCTTTTTATTAATGTGACTCCTTGGAATCACATATTTCATCTAAATTAATGGAGAAAAAGGTATTTTGTATTTCAAAATTGATTTTTTAGCCATCAGAATTAACAGCTGACTCACATCTTTTTGTTTTACATTAGCTTGAGTTATTTCTATTACATGAAACAAAAGGAATTTTAATCCTTAATTCACTAAAAATTCCTGATATTCCTATAATAATTATGTAAAAGATTAGTTGAGTTTGCCCTTCATGAGTAAAAATTATGAGCTGAGTATAGCAATATAATGTATTGAGTGCCTACTCATCCCTAACAATGTTCAGCTCTAAGTCTACAAAGTTTGCATTTTATTTAAACAAAGAGAAAAAATAGAGTCTCAGAAGTTAAGTAACTTTCCTAAAGCAAAAATCAAAGAGCTTGACTAAGAGCCAGAGATAGCTAGACCACCAAACTCCTAAGAATCACAACAGGGAAAACGTGATGAAACTATGTGAAAGGTTGGACAATTATTTGAAATAAATACTAGTTTGTATTGATAACTACTTTTGGAATATTTTTATTCTAATCAAGATTTTAAGAAGTATCATTAAAATATGTCTTACTACCTACTGGGGTAAGTAACTTGCAAATCGGTATAATGCCAAAAACAGTATACAAACTGCCTAATCAACACATAGCCAGTGTCTATGAACTTCAGACAGCCTCACACTATATGGAATATGTTCATTCTTTTACTGTTCCAGTTTTGTCTTCTACACTTTTGGTTTAACAAGTCTGTGCATTTAAATCAACTTAAAAACTTTTTACAGCTAAGTCACTTTTGGATTCCAGAATTTTAGAAGTGCTTTTTCTTGAAGTAGACTTTAATGAAAAAAATCTGTTAATATAATGAAAACCAACTGTACACCAAAACAGAGCTAATTATCTCTCTGAGTTGTTTGAAAACAGAGTTGATAGCTACCTCAAACTTACCTCATTCTTTTTCTGTTCAAATCTGTCCTACATTTGTACTTTAGCTGGCTGAATTGATAAGTAAAAGGCTACATTCTTTCACTTGCAGAGATGAAAGTGTTACCAGTGGTATCTGTTTTTGAAAGCCCACTGAGTATTTTCCTTGTTCTAACACCAGACTCTCAATTCTTGATTTTCCTAATTTAATGCCATTTGTCTAGAACAGTGATTCTCAAACTTCGTTGTATAATACAATAGACCTGGTTAAAATGCAGATTCCCAGTTCTCACAAGCATCAATCCTGACTTTGGCTGAGAATGCAGTCTAAGAATCTGCACGTTTAATGATTAGGGGGGGATTCTGATGCACGTGATCCCAGGACTGCACTTTGACATAATATTAGCAGTCTAGAATGTGGTATAAAAGTCAAGTAACTATAGTAAAAATAATATCAAATAGTTTCAGCTGAATTGAGTTCATTCTTATCTGTAAGCTTCCACATTTAATGCACTTGTACCAGCTCTTTTGACCCTTGGATCCTAAAAATGATTCAACAGCGAGAAGGAGAGGGCAGAAATCACCTTTTTATTAGCATCGCATTTATTTGTTGGATTGAAATGTGCTTTCTTTAAAGTCTACCACATTTTTCTCAGGCCTGAATTGTAGAACCTATTTTCGGTGATTCAGCCGTGCTTTCGTCTCCAATCCACTTTTATTCCTAAATGTTTTCGTTTGTACATGGAATGTTTGCTGTTGTAATAAAGGAGAGCATCTGTCTTGCAGCATGTTGTTGGCCAGTGAATAAGCTGAAAAACGGCTGAGTTTTTTCAGACGTTTCATCAGAGGTGAGAGGAGGAACATTGGCAGGAAGAAGCTTGAGGCTCAGGGGAGGCCCTGCTGGCAGCCAGGCTGGAAGATCCAGATGGAAGATAGGCTGGCTGGGCTGGGTTATCTGCCCACCTGTGAACTAGACATTGTCAGGGGAGGTCATTTTTTACCCACCTGATCTTGCAGTCTTCCAACAGTGCTCCCACAAGGGAATGAACCCCTGTTACCCCAAAGTGTCCGTTGTATGTATGAATTAACTTCTCTCCTCTGCATCTCAGGCTGGGAAAATAGCCGGTCACATCCTGTTTGGTGTCCTGTGCCATGGCCCTCAAAGAGGTTTGAGCCTTAAATCCGGTTCTGCCATTTCAGTTCCCTCTTCAGTAAAATGATATTTGTGATAATACCTATTTTATTAAAACGTTGTTGTGTTACATGAAACCGTGAATGTGAGAGTACTCTGTAACGTATGGACTGAGTTTGAGAGGTGAAGTGGTTGTATTTATGGAAGGATTGATTTGATGATTCGTGGAAGACTGAAATTGACTTCATATTGGTTCATTGACATAATGCCCAAAAACAATCAGAAAGTCATTTGTAGCTAATTTGAAATTGAGAAAAAGACCTTTGTCTACCCTGTATCTGCCAAATTTCTTGGTCTTGTGAAAGATTACCGTTAGGGAAGCAAACCCTGGAGCTCTATGAGTAAGTGATCATTCCACAGACAATCTGTGAAGACTTCTTCCACAAAGTATCATAATAACACTGTGTTTTACTTTATTCTCACCAAATATAAGGTTGGCGGAACAGGCGTATTCAATCTTACTTTGCATGTATGGACACTGGGGACAAAAAACTGGAAATGCCTATTTGTGGGATTGTCTAGGTCCCACCTTTTTATTATTCTTCTAAAGGTTACTGCCTGTCCACAAAGTATCAGTGATTTTTTTTAAAAATGGCTTCGTGGTTTACTTTATTCAGTGGTATTTCTACCTCCAGTTTCAGAACAGATTAGATCCTCCTTTAAGAGAGTCACCGACATAGTCACTCGCCCTGGATGTGTGTCATGATAGGGTTTCTCTTCGTAGAGGAGTATTATGAAATCATGACACTACTACAGGAGAAGGTAGTGCCCCCCCCCATTCTGGGGGTAGAGCACAGAAGTAAGATAAAGTTGTGTTTAGCCCAAGAGATGTATTGGCTGTGTGCAACTGGAGAGAGGAGTGAAGGAGGGCAAAATTAAGAGCAGCAGGTTGCCAGAGAAAGGGTGAGAGAGGAACCCAGGCAGGCAAGCAGAGCTGCACACGGGCTTCTCATTTCCCTTATGGGCGGTGCAGAGAAAGGGAACTCTGGGAGAGGAAGGGTCACCACCCACAGCAGGCTTGTGAGAGGCCCCAGGGAAGGTGTGTGCATGCAGTTTGGGAATGGAGTCATCTTAGCTTGCTGTTCATCTCGTTTTTCTGTCACAATCTCTTAAATGGCACCATGAAAATCTGCCTGGCCTTCCAAGTGACCCTATCCTCCTCGGTTTAATTCTTCCTTTCCTTTTTCATTTTGAGATCTGATTTAGGAAAAATACATTGAGAAGGTTCTGTAGCATATGTCAATAACAGTGGTGGTAGAAGGTAACGGCTGGAGGTGGATGTCTGTGATACTGTAATACCCATGTGTGTTCGTGCATGTGTATCTTCTTTGAATGCTAGGCAAGCAGTGCTGCTGCTTTTTTTTTGAGTTGGATTCACTCGGTCGCCCAGGCTGGAGGGCAGTGGCACAATCACGGCCACCCCAGCGTCAACCAGCTGGGCTCAGGCGATCCTTCTGCCTCAACCTTCCAAGTAGCCGGAACTACAGGCACGCCCTACCATGCTTGGCTAATTTCTTGATTTATTGAAGAGATGAGGTCTTACCAAGTTGCCCAGGCTGGTCTCAAACCCGTGGGCTCAGGCAATCCCCTCACCTTGGCCTCCCAAAGTGCTGGAATTACAGGCTTGAGCCACTGGGTCCAGCCAGGTGCTTCTTTTTTGACTGTCATATTCTGCTGTGGAACCCCAAACGTGTTTGAGAAAACTTCACACACATTTGAATCGGTGAACTCTTGCAGGGTTAGTCATAATAGCAGCGGCATTTATCTGCCTTACTCTGGTCAGGCACTGAGCCACGCGCTTCACATGTGTTGTCTTGTTTAATCCTATGAAGAAGGCACTAATATCATCTCCATTTAAAAAACAAGGAGGCTGTGTTCAGTGGGCTCCGCCTGTCATCCCAGCACTTTGGGAGGCCGAGGTGAGTGGATTGCCTGAGCCCACAGGTTCGAGACCAGCCTGGGCAACTTGGTGAGACCTTGTCTCTACAATAAATCAAAAATTAGCCGGGTGTGGTACTGCGTGCCTGGAGTTCCAGCTACTTGGAAGGCTGAGGAGGAATGATCGCCGGAGAGGCCGTGAGCATGCCATGGCGCTCCAGGCTGGGCGACAGAGTGAGACTCCAACTCCAAAAAATAAAAAATGAGGAAATATAGGATTAGAAAGCTTAGGTAATTTGCTCAGTAAGTGGTGATATGGCAAGATTTGAACCCACGTATTCTGGCCTTATTCTATTAAGTCATTTACTTATGTTCTTGAGGATTAAAATATTTTTGCTTGTCTTATAATGAGGCATGCTAGTTGATATAAAAACTAAGAAAGTGCTGTCTCATTTCAAAAGAATATCAACAACCTAGGGCCATGGCTGTGTGATGTTTATTCTGTGAACAGTGCATGTATCAATTGGCAAAGGAAAAGGAGGCTTCACGAGATGGCAATAATAACGTCTGACCTCCCCTTTTAGAAAAACCCATGAGGACTAATTAAGTAATGGCTGCACTCCCACTCCTCAGGGATAACTGCCGAAGGACCTGGGAGGAAGCCAGCTCTATTTTTCGGAGGTTATGTTGAACTGTGGCATTGAGCAAAGGCCAATCATGTGGAAAGGTCCACATGTCATCCAGATAATTATTTGAAAAGCAAAACTTGAGACATTTTGCCACTTTTTGCTCAGATATTCATGAGTTAAACTGTCAGGGAACGTCTCTGTCATGACGTTTTTATGTCATTGGCCAATAGTCCTCAGGGCTGGTTCATTCCAGAGTGAAAATACTCACTTCTAATCTGAACATGGCATTACATTTTAGGAATGGTTTTGTAAATGAGTTGAGTTTTTTTCTTTCTATATTCTAAGGACTATATTTTTCATTGTAAGCTAGACTGCTGAGGATAGCTTTTGCAGTTTACAAATGGGTGTACAAAAAAATAACAGCCCAACAGTTCTTTTATAGGCAGTGGTCTTTGGTGTTCTTAATCATATACATGTTTTTAAAAATTGGCTAAAAGTCCAGGCTTGGTGGCTCAGCCTATAATCCCAGCCTTTGGGAGGCCAAGATGAGTGGATTGCCTGAAGACCAGCCCAGGCATCTTGGCGAGACCTCATCTCTACGATAAATCAAAAAGATTAGCCGGGCATGGTAGCACGTGCCTATAGTTCTGGTTACTTGGATGGCTGAGGTGGATGAATCGCTGGAGCCCAGCAGGTCGATGCTGGGGTGGCCATGAGTATGCCACTGTACTCCGGCCTGGGTGACAGAGTGAGACTCCAACTCAAAACAAATAAATAAAAATTGGCTAATGGAATGATTAAAACAAGGACAGAAGGACGACTTTGACTTTCTTGTGAGGGTTGTGTGTTTGTGTAATCCCTTCTTTCAAATAATTGCATCTCTCGCTAGGGGAAAATTCCATGCTTGCTTGTTCCAAGTTCTGAATGATTTTGTGTTTGGTTTTGTTGGGTGTCTGATTAATTTAAAGCAAGTGGAATTCTGGAAAATAAGAAGAGATGAGACTGAGGATGGGAGTGGGAGCATACACAGGCAGCACCATAAATCTGTCCTATGCTGTTGTCAGTATGAGGAAAAGTCCATGGCTGAAAATCACGGGATGGGGCCCCCAGCACCTACACATAGTATGTCACAGCAGACAAGGAGCATTCTGAGAACCCTTTACGCCTCGTTTACATGTGCCTCCTTTTAAAAATATTTCATGAGTCTTTCTGCCAAATAAATGGTGTTTTGGGAGCCCAGGCCAGTTGAGTCAAATGAAAGCCATTCATGTTGAGTGATCATTGCAGCCCAGCTGTTCCCCACACAGCACACCCAGCTGGTAAACAGAGCAAAGGTCTGTGCACAGCTGCAGGCTGATGTCACTGTCTGGGGCTGGGCCTGCCGCTCTGCACTATTGGAATAATAGCAGAGAACCACCCTTTCCCCCATCTGACCCATTTTCTCCCTGTCTCTTTCCCACTCCCTCCCATGTATCCTCCGTTCACCTCATATAGTGGCTGACAAAACTGAATAGTAGCTGAGCGACTTTTTTTGTTTGTAAACACAGGAAGCAGCCTTGTCCAGTGGCTAAAGGGAAAGGATTTCCGTGTATCCTATTTTATTTTAAAGGCCGATGTACCATAGTTCTATATTCAAAGTTTGATTATAAGCAGATGGGTTAAAATCGAGTAGGTGCGACATACTGTTAATTCCACTTAGAAGCTCTTCCTAGCCCAAAACATGAAGACAGTGTCTTTTAGTTTATTTCTAAGTCACTAGGTTCACTTAGATGTTTCTTTGTTTTTTCCAATGGCTAGCAGTTTTTATTTTTTTTAATGTTTATTTTAGAGTTATGGGGTGCATGTGAGGATTTGCTACATAGGTAAATTGTGTGCAGATGAGGTTTGGCCTTCTAGCGAGCCCTGTCTCCCCTGATAGTGGACATGGTACCCAGTGGGTGTGTCTCTTATCCCTCTCTATCCCTCCTTTGGCAGTGCCCAACATTTGTTGTTTCTGCCTTTGTGCTTGCATGCCCAATATTTAGGGCCCACTTATGAGTGAGAACATGCTGTATTCAGTTTTTTGTTTCTGTGATAGTTCACTTAGCATTATGGTCTCCAGCTGCATCCATATTGCTCCGAAGGGCATGGCTTTGTTCTTCTTTATGGCTGCATGGTATTCCATCATGTGTATGTACCTCATTTCCTTTATCCAGTCCATTATTGATGAGTATCTGGGTTGTTTCCATGTTTTTGCTATTGTGAAGTGTGCTGCAATAAACATGCATGCAGGTCCTTTTTGGTAGAGCAGTTTGCAAGGGGGGACTCCCCCCCAAAAAAACCCAGAACTATTTTTGGGGGGTGAGCCCCTTATAGTACACTCAGAATTTGTTCCTCCAGATCAAGCAGTCAACCAAAGTTTTTATGTGGAAATTTTGAGATGGTTGCATCACAAGTTTTGTGGAAGAAACTTCCCAAGTTGTGACAAACAGGTGACTGGTTCTTCCACCATGACAATGCACCTGCCTACGCCATGCTGAGTGTTCAGCAGTTTTTGACCAATAACGACCAGTAACAGCATGCCTCTTGTGCCCCACTTTTCCTATTTACCCGATCTCACCCTGAGCAACATTTTTTTGTTCGTTTGCTTGTTTCCCTAGATGAAAAGGTCCTAGGGGAAACATTTTGCCCATGTGGTAACAGATGGAAAAATCACTATAAGGCGTCAAAACTGACGAGTTCAAAAACTGTTGTGAGCAATAGAAAAAGCATCTTGATAGGTGTATTGCATCAAATGGAGAGTACTTTGAGGGTGACTGAAGTTTAAGCTATAAGAATAAATAATACATTTTTAATAAATAAATTCCAGTTTTTAGGGGTTCATCCCTCATATTTTCCTCTGGATATATTCCAAAGTGAGATTGCTGGGTTGTATGGGAGCTCAATTTTTCTTTGTGAAAATGCCACACTGCTTTCCACAAAGGTTGAACTAGCTTATGTTTCTACCAACAGGGTAGAAGCATTCTCTTTTCTCTACTGCCTCACCAATGCCTGTTGTTTTTCTTTTGTTTTGTTTTTTGACTTTTTAATGATAGCCATCCTGACCAGTGTAAGGTGGTATCTCATTGTAGTCTTAATCTGCATTTTTCTGATGATTAGTAAAGCTGAGCATTTTTAAATATATTTCTTGGCTGCTCAAATGTCTGTCTTTGGGAAGTTCATGTCCTTTGCCTACTTTTTAATGGGGTTATTAGTTTTTTTCCTGTCAATTTGAGTTTCTTATAAATCCTGGATATTGGGCCTTTGTCAGATGCTGTGATTCTATACCCGGAAAATCCTAGAGTCTGTCAAAAACTTCCTCATACTGTTAAACGGCTTCAGTAAAGTCTCAGGATACAAAATCAATGTACCAAAAACAAAACAAAACAAAAACCAGTTGCATGTCTATATGCCAAGAATGAGCAAACTGAGGACCAAATAAAAAATGAAATCCTACTTACAGTAGCCACACACACACAAATACCTCAACATCATATAACCAAAGAGATGAAAGACCTGTATGGTGAGAACTACCAAACACTGTGCAAAAAATGGAAGAATGATACAAACAAACAAATGAAAGAACATCCCATGTTCATGGATTGGAAGAATCAATATCCTCAAGATGTCCATTCTACCCAAGGCAATCTACAGATTCAACATAATTCCCATCAAATTACCGGCATCATTTTTCACAGACCTAGAGAAGACAATACAGAAATTCATATGGAAGCAAAAAAGAGCCTGAACAGCTAAAGCAATCCTCAGCAAAAAGAACAAAGCTGGAGGGACCACATCTCCACATTTAAAACTTTATTACAAGGCTATAGTAATCAAGACAACAACATGGTACTGGTACAAAAACAGACACATAGATCAGTGGAACACAACAGAGAATCTAGAAATAAAACCACAGATCTAGCTGGGCTCGGTGGCTCAGCCTGTAATCCCGCACTTTGGGAGGCTGAGGTGAGTGGATTGCCTGAGCCCGCGGGTTCGAGACCCGCCTGGGCAACTTGGCGAGACCTTATCTCTACAATAAATCAAAAAAATCGGCCGGGCATGGTAGCACGTGCCTGTAATTCTGGCTATTTTGAAGGCTGAGGCGGAAGGATCCCCGGAGCCCAGCAGGTCGAGGCTGCAGTGGCCGGGAGCGGCCACTGCACTCCAGTCTGGGCGACAGAGTGAGTCTCCAACTCAAAAAAAAAACAAACAAAAAAAACCACAGATCTACAAAAACTCATCAAAAACAAACGGGGAAAAGAAACCATAGTTAGCTAGGAAAACTGGCTAAACACATGCAGAAGAATGAAACTGGACCCTTATTTATCACCATATACAAAAATTGACTCACAATGGATCAATAACTTAAATGTGAAACTTCAAACTATAAGAATCTTAAAAAAAATTAGGGAACACCCTCCTGGACAATTCATGGCCATGTTCTCAAAAACAAATGCAAAAAATCTAAAATTGACAGGCGGGAACTTACTAAGCTAAAAAAGTTGTTGCAGGCCGGGCTCGGTGGCTCAGCCTGTAATCCCAGAACTTTGGGAGGCAGAGGCAAATGGATTGCCTGAACTCACGGGTTCGAGACAAGCCCGGGCAACTTGGTGAGACCTCGTCTCTACAATAAATTTTTAAAAAATTAGCCAGGCATGGTAGCGCCTGTAGTTCCAGCTACTTGGAAGGCTGAGGCAGAAGGGTTGCCAGAGCCCAGCAGGTCAATCCTGGGGTGACCTTGAGCATGCCCCTGCACTCTTTCCTGGGCAACGGAATGAGACTCCAATTCAAAAAAAAGTTTTTACACAGCAAAAGAAATCTTCAAGAGAGTAAAGAGACAACCCATAGAATGGGAGAAAAAAAAATATTTGCAAGCCATGCATCCACTTAGATGTTTTTATCTCTGATATGAGTTTCCAGATGGACTTGGATCATGTTCTTGCTCTTTAAAAAGCTTTGCTGATATCTAAAATTCCAAGGGAATTAGGTGAAAAGTCTATGTAAAATCAAAATTTCTCTGACTGGAATGCTATTTGATGCCTTCATGGTTTGCTTGCAAAGTATTTTTATTGTTGTTGCCCACTTTCATATTAACTTCTGATCTGAGATTCACATAAGGAACCTTCAGAGAAAGCTTGTGGCCCCGTCACTTTGTGTAGATTGGAAAGGTAGTTTGCAGAAGCTAATGTTGTGTTTACTCATTTGACTTACATTTGACTACTTGAACCTTTTTTTCTCCTATGGTAAGTAGTGTAATAAAGGAAAAATGAATGTGAAGAGGGTAATCTTTAGCAATCAAGAAAGTCATAATCTGTTACTGAATTCTTTTAAATTAAAAGAACCTCAATATGTAATCCCAAAGAACTGAGTTATTAGTGATATTCTATGTACTGTCCCCCATAATTTGGCTCCCGTCTATCTTTTTGGCTATTTCCAATTTTTCTGTGAGGTTTTTTAGTCCCCAAGGCACACTGTTCAGTCTCCTACTATTTCTCATGCTGGGACACAGTTTTCACCCTCGATACCAGAGTTTTATTTATATCACATGAATCAATTAAAAAACCTGGCCAAATCAAAACCGCAATGATGTTGCACCTCACACCCATTAGAATGGCTATTATACAAGTATTTGGAAACAATAAAATAGGTTTTGCTGAGGCTATGGAAAAATTGGGACCCTTATGTTCTGCTGGTGGGAATGTAAAATGGTGCAGCCACTATAGAAAACAGTATAGTGATGCTTCAAATAACAAATAATGGAATCAGCATGATCTAGCCGTTCCACTTCCGGGTATATACACAAAAGAACTGAAAAAAAACAAGGACTCAAGCATATATTTGTACCCCATGTTCATAGCAGCATTATTTACAATACCCAAAAAGGGGAGGCAACCCAATTTCTCCAACAGGTGAGTAAATAAACAGAATGTGGTGTATACATACAATAGAATATTATTCAGCCTCAAAAAGGAAGGAAAATCTGATATATGCTGCAGCATGGATGAACACTATGGACATTAAGGACATTATGCTAAATGGAATAAGCCATCACAAACAGACAAGCACTATAGGAATCCACATATCTGAGGTGTCTAGAGTAGTCAGATTCATACAGAAAGAAAGTAAAAGCCGGGCTTGGTGGCTCAGCCTGTAATCCTGCGCCTTGGGAGGCTGAGGTGAGTGGATTGCCTGAGTCCGGGGGTTCGAGACCCGCCTGGGCAAGCGAGACCTCATCTCTACAATAAATAAAAAAATTAGCCGGGCGTGGTAGCGCGTGCCTGTAGTTCCAGCTACTTGGAAGGCTGAGGCGGAAGGATCGCCGGAGCCCAGCAGGTCGAGGC